>CAUYON010074185.1:0-24257 GCA_963573935.1 Arctocebus calabarensis | reverse complement strand
CAAAAGGTGTGGCACACACCAAGACCCCACCCCCCTCGCTCCTTCCCTCTCTCTGCTCTTCCTTTCCCCACCCCTCCCTCATTCTTTCTCTCTCTGCTCTCCCCTTCCCGCACCCCCCCATGTCATTAATTGTCCTCATATCAAACTTGAGTACATGGGATTCATGCTTCTCCATTCTTGAGATGCTTTACTAAGAATAATGTGTTCCACTTCCATCCAGGTTAATACAAAGGCTGTACAGTCTCCTTTTTTTAAATGGCTGAATAGTATTCCATACTGTACTTATACCATAGCTTGTTAATCCATTCCTGGGTTGGTGCCTCCTATTACCCTTTTATCCTCCCTATTAATTGGCTTCTTGTCCTGGCCTTAAATGTCTAACATTATTTTTTGCTCAGTAGTCAGTGTCAGCAGCATATATGGAAAGTCTGCTCAGAACATATGTGGCAGCCAGGACAGTGAGCAGCAAGAGCAGGATAGAGAAACCATAAGCTAGAGTAGAGGGAATTTGTTGGCAACCAATAGTGAATTGGGGGTGAGTGGGAGACAGGGAACTTGGCTAGAAACACCTTAGCTTCTCTAGTAGTTTCTGCAACGTTAGGTGGAACAGGGAGGCTAACCAGAGGTGAGCCAGGCTATAAGGTGGCAGCAATGCCCTTGAATTAGAAAGAATAGCAAATGAGGATGGTGTCAGGGCTGAAGCAGAGAGCAATACATTTCATCCTATATATTTGTACATGAACATTTGAAGCAAGGCTGCTATTGGTGTGTCAAGAAAGGATTCTGAGCCAGCACAATGATCCTAGCACTTTGAGATGCTGAGGTGGGAGGATTGCTTGAGGTCAGAAGTTCGAGACCAGCCTGGGCAATAGTAAGACCCTATCTCTACAAAAAGACAGAAAAATTGGACGGTGTAGTGATGCACACCTCTAGCCTCAGCTAGTCAAGAGCCTGAGGCAGGAGGATCACTTTAACTCAGCAGTTGAGGCCACTGTACTCCAGGCTGGGTGGCAAGGGAGATTCTGTCTCAAAAAAAAAAAAAAAGTGCAGGCGGCACCTGTGGCTCATCCAGTAGGGTGACAGCCCCATATACCGAGGGTGGCAGGTTCAAACTCGGAATCAGCCAAACTGCAAAACAGAAAAATAGCCGGGCGTTGTGGCGGGCGCGTGCAGGCCCAGCTACTTGGGAGGCTGAAGCAAGAGAATCGCCTAAGCCCAGGAGTTGGAGGTTTCTGTGAGCTGTGTGACATCCCGGCACTCTACCAAGGGCGATAAAGGGAGACTCTGCCTCTATAAAAAAAAAAAAAAAAAAGAAAAAGCGCATTTTACTATTATAATGTATGAGTATACGAGTAGGTTTTGGAAAAGGATTCAATATCCAATTCTGACACCTACTGTATAACTTTGAACAAATGGCTCAACCTTTCTTAACTTCAGCATTAACCTTAAAATGGAGATGGATGAACATAGGGCACTTAGCAGCATGCTAATAGTGGCTGTTACTATGTTGCTGTTATCTATTGTTATTAAAGTAATGCAACCTACAGTGATCAGCTGACAAATAGGAAAACATCCAGAGAATAAAGCAAATACATAATGGGAAAACAAGACTTTTTGCTTGTTTTTCTAATTTTTAGGGTAACCTAAAAAGAAAATGGAAAGAATCATTTCTTTCTTTTATTTATTTTTTTTGAGTTAGAGACTCAAGCTCATAGTTGCCCTGGGTAGAGTGCTGTAGCGTCATAGCTCACAGCAACCTCCAACTCTTGGGCTCAAGCAATCCTCTTGCCTCAGCTTTTTTTTTTTTTTCTTTCTATTTTTAGTAGAGATAGAGGTTGATTTACTTTTGTGTTTTAATTAACTACTATAGCATTTACCCTGGATTTTATTAAGAAAATAATTTTAGGGTAGTGCTTGTGGCTCAAAGGAGTAAGGCACCAGTCCCATATGCTGGAGGTGGTGAGTTCAAACCTAGCCCTGGCCAAAAACTGCAAAAAAAAAAGAAAGAAAGAAAATAATTTTATTTAGAAACTTTACATATTAGCATGATCTTAAATCTTCACTTGGAGTTTTAATTATATAAGAAAGATGAGAAAGTAAAGTCTGCTTACAAAAGTTGGTTTTAAGGCCGGGAGTGGTGGCTCATGCCTGTAATCCTAGCATTCTGGGAGGCTGAGGTGGGTCGATTACCTGAAACCAGCCTGAGGAAGAGCAAGACTCCATCTCTAAAAATAGCTGGGCATTGTGGAGGGTGCCTGTAGTCCCAGCTGCTTGGGAGGCTGAGGCAAGAGAATCACTTAAGCCCAGTGAACTATGATGCCAGGGCATTCTACTGGGGGCAAAAAAGTGAGACTCTGTCTCAAAACAAAACAAACAAAACAAAAAAGTTGGTTTTAACATTAAAAATATAAATTCTAACTAGAATAAAATAGAATCCATCTTAAATACTTCAAATGTTTTCATAAAGCAATACAATCTTCTTTAAAATAATTTTTCTGTTGAATTAATACAATTCATCAAACTTAAAGCAATTTTTTTTTTTTATTAACTTATTTATTTATTTTTGCAGTTTTTGGCTGGGGCTGGGTTTGAACCTGCCACCTCTGGCACATGGGGCTGGCGCCCTACTCCTTTGAGCCATAGGCGCTGCCCTTAAAGCAGTATTTTAAAGAGAGGGCTGCTTTTGAAATGTAACAAAAACTTAAATTATGAAATGACTTTAAGTACTTATTATACTAGAAAACATTATATAAGTAAAACAACACATGAAACTCATGAGAATTTAATTTTCAGGTTCAAAACTTTATACTTTCTGTTTATCTGATTATATTTGATAGTACAAATTTCATCCTCAAAATTATTTTACTGGATTCTGGAAACTTAACATGCCCTCTCCCAAGTTATTTTGGTCTTGGTCATTCTGTAAGGCAGGCCTCTTGTAACTCACTTAACATACAATGTTTAAAAGATTCTGATTCTGGTGGTGCCTGTGGCTCAAAGGAGTAGGGCGCTGGCCCCATATGCCAGAGGTGGTGGGTTCAAACCCAGCCCTGGCTAAAAACTGCAAAAAAACAAAAACAAAAAACAACCAAAAAAAAAAGATTCTGATTCATAAAAGTCAACACTCAAAAAGTGAATTTGGGAACTGGGTTCCTCTGCAGACCCACAGCATGGGGGAGTTATGTATGAATAATCTTCCTTGCATAGAGGGTTGGATTTAGTGGTTCACAAATAAGGTAACTGCATAGTTGCCCAGAACCAATTGTTCTTTCAGGAGAAAAAAACGAAGAGATTTTTCTGGCTGTTTTTGTAAAGTCTGCATAGTCACTGGTGACCAGGAAATTCGCCAACCTGTGATGACAGAATCAACCAACTTTAAATACTGTGTTAGTCAAAAAAAGATGCAAAGGACACTGGAAACCAAGAAGAACATAAGGGTTGCGGGTAAAAAGTTATCAGGTACAATGATCACTATTCTGGTGATCATTGGGGCACACAAAAAGTCCCAATTTAAGCATTATACAAGGTATCCCTGTAACCAAAACATTGGTACCCCCTTAATATTTTGAAATAAAAAATAAAAATAAATTGATAAATAAAATTAAGGAAAAGAAATTGTTACTCAAAATTCACTACTGTGAATGCCATTATGGTAGCCAGCTTTCCATATGGCCCATGGTCCTCATCTCCTGGTATCAATGTCCTTTTGTAGTCCCCTCCCAAACTGAATTTGGACCAATCTATATGACCAACAGGAGTGATGGTATGTTACTCCCAAGGTTAGGTCAGAAAAGATAGACCAACTATACCTTATATTCTCAGGCTTTGAATGTTGTAAGGGAGTATGGCCTCAAGCAGTAAAATACAACTCAAAACTTTTTTTTTTTTTGAGACAGAGCCTCAAGCTGTCCCCCTGGGTAGAGTGCCGTGGCATCACAGCTCACAGCAACCTCCAATTCCTGGGCTCAGGCGAGTCTCCTGCCTCAGCCTCCCAAGTAGCTGGGACTACAGGCACCTGTCACAACGCCTGGCCATTTTTTGGTTGCAGCTGTCATTGTTGTTTGGCGGGCCCAGGCTGGATTCGAACCTGCCAGCTCAGGTATACGTGGCTGGCGCCTTAGCCCGTTAAGCCACAGGCGCCGAGCCACAACTCAAAACTTCTAAGGATTAGCCCAAGAAAATGAAGTTCCAGGTTGGGAGAGGGAAATGGTTTGTTGGCCACCATTCTTGAGAATTTAGTTTTTTTCTTGTGTTCTTCATGTTCATTGTTACTGCCAGCCCCATAACATTCTGTTATAAAAGCAGGAAAACCTCTTCCTTTGGTTAACTTATAATACTGAAAACAGGTAGAACTTTTAAAAAGATTTCCCTATATTTTAGAACAAAGGGAAAATAAATGGAGAAAAGAAGAGTATGGACACATGTATGGCTATGTATATGCACACAGAGAAAGTGTGGAAGTATACAGGCTAAATTATCATTTATGGTTATCTGTGGAAGAGCAGAGGTATGGAATGGCTGGGTATATGTGAAGGGTAATAAAGAGTGGAAAAATGAAGGAAAGGGGACTGGGGGGACTGTAATTTTTAAAGTCTATTATGCATTATTTGAAAACTGATGAGAATGTATTAATGAATCATTTGTGTAATTAAAAAATGAATTGTGTAATGTAAGAAAAAAATCTAGTTATAACACAGAGGATGCCTATTCTGTGATCATTAGCTTACTATGAGGACTATTGGCCACACCAGAGCTGTCCTACTAATCCTGAAGCCTTTAGAATGCTTTGCTGCAAACTTTCTGTGATTCTTACTTGGCAAGCATCCACAAGGGATGTGTCTAAGACCTACTACCAAAAAGCTGCCTCAGAGACATCAAGTTAGGGATCTCTAAGTCAATACCAAGGAAGTAGAGTGCTCTATTCATTATTCTTTCAGCCAGTTATCAGGACACTAATTCTGGGAAGCAAACCACTCCAAAACATGGGGCTTAAAACAATAATGCTTTATTAAGCAGTTCACTGGCTCCAAGTTGGGGGTGGTTCCAGACCTGTTCCAGGTGTGTCTCTCGTCCTTCTTGGAGCAGCAGGTATGTTCTTCCCATGGCAGAAGTGCCAGACAGGCAAGCAGAAACATGAAATACCTCTTGAGGCCAGGTTCAGCACTTGTCACATTGTCACTTCTGTACATATGCCTTTGGCCAAAGGCAAATGGAATAATTTAAGCCTGAATTAACGGGGTATAGAAATATACTAACTAGAGGAACTACAAAGCCTTGTTTCTTTTTCCTTTTCTTTTTTTTGGAGACAAAGTGTCACTTTGTCAACCTTGGTAGAGTGCCATGTCATCATAGCTCACAGTAACCTCAAACTTTTGGGCTCAAGCAATTCTCTTGCCTCAGCCTCCCAAGTTGCTGGGACCACAGTCATTGGCCACTGTATCTGGCTACTTTTAGAAAGGAGGTCTCCTTCTTGCTCAGGCTGGTCTCACACGTGTGAGCTTAGGCAATCCACCCGCCTCAGCCTCCCAAGGGCTAGGATTACAGGTGTGAGCCACCGCAGCTAGCCCAAAGCCATATTTCAAAGAGTATGCTGGCATGGGGTAGTGAAAAATTGGGAACAATGTTACCTACCACTGTTATCCACCTGGGACTTTCCAGCTCACTGCAAATTAGCAGTGGGAGACATATATTTCTTTGCAAGGTGTCTGACAACAGACATGACCCAGCAGGTGAGATCTGTCCCTAAGTACAGGAATCAGGCTTTGTCCCTGCATGCTCCTTAATAAGCCATGTTTCTTATGGAAATGCAGTACTATTGATTATTACTTCCTTACAAATATCAAAGTAGGCAATGGTTTCCTTAAATGACAAGTTATTTGACAAGAAATAGAAGATAAAAATACTGCCTTAGAAAGGGTGATATGTTTGCAGTTAAACATAAACATATCATTTTTGCATATTAAAGGTTTGAATGTCACCAAGGCTTTATGGATTCTTTAGTGCAAAAAAGTGTGACCACGTTTAGAACTCAGAAATGCACAAAACGTCGTCAGTGTTAAGAGGATCTTCGACGAACCATTATGAATCCAGACTTCCCGTATTTAAGAGTTAAAATTTGCTTTTTAAGAATAGGAAAGGAAGAATTCCCCCCCAAGTAAATAGACAACAATAGTAGTAGAAAATAAAGAGATCATTACATCCTTAGAGTCTTCAGGGCTTTAAATCAGTGGACCCTCCTGCTGTTTTCTGACATTTGAACCTTACTCTAGTGTTATTTCTATGGTTCTCACGTTCCTTTCATGAACAGCTACCGCTTTTATTCCTTAGGATTAAAAGAGTAAGGCTGGAGCCAGACATGAACCTGGTGGATAGTGCGCGAGGTGCCAGGTCCGTTGCAGCAAGGCTGTAGGTGCCCGAGAGAGGAGCACCAGGACAGTCCCCGCGCACACCGGGACGGTCAGTGCTCTTTGTTAAAGAAACAAACACAAGAAAACGCGGCGGCGGGGAATGTGGTGGTGAGGGCAGCGAATGAGGCGTCTGTATGTATAAATGCGCCTAAGAAAGCCTATTAATGAGGCGCTCCGAACGCCAGGCAACCCAGGGCACCGTGTCATTGGCTTTGTGCACTTGGAGGCGCGTGAGAGTGCCCTGTTCAAAGGTTCCCCTTTGTGTGAAAGTGTGGAAAGCAGAAGCGTGCAGCTACTGCTGGGTTTTCGTTTTCGAATTCTCCGGCACTTGGCCCCCAGTACTCCCTCACCAATGAACTCTCCCTCCTCGCAGCGACAATACTCGGACTTGAGTTACTTCTCCGAGCTGGCCGAGCGAGGAGCGACAATGGCTTGGTGCGGGCGCCAGCAGCTCCCGGGGTAGCGCCGAGGGGCCGCCGCGCTCCGCAGCTGCGCGCTGGGCCCCGCCGCCAGACCGCCAGCAAGCGCCGGCACCAACCGCCGCGCAGCGGGGCCGTTGGGCGGGTGGTAATTTCTGGGAACCGGGCGGGGTCCGCGGGTGTACTAGGCCGGCGTTTGCGAGCGGGAGGAGGAGCGGGCGGCGCCGAGGGGCGCGAGGCTGGCGGGGCGGTGCGCCACGTGCGTCACCGGCCGGGGCGGGGCGGCGTCGCGCTCCTGCCCGCCCGCACCCCCGCCTTTTACTTAGCCGAGGCGGAGGAGTGGGGACGAGACCCAGCTAGGCTAGGAGTTTTGCAACCTTTCGCTCCCCAGTAACTGCCCGAGTGTCCAAGAGTGGGGCCGTCCCCTGAGCACAAGGGCGAGACGCCTGAGTTAGGGATGGGGTGGCAGCCAGGGTCTGTGGGGGGCTTCAGAGAGTGGCGAGGGTGTGCGTGCGGTCCCGGCCGGCTGGGAGAAGCGGGCGGGCGCTGCAGGTGCACGCGCGGCCCCGCAGTCCCCACACGCCCGCCCCGTGCGGCGGAGCTCCCCGCACCAGTCCTAGGCTGGAGAGCGGGATGGGGTAACCCCGAGCAAGAAGCCGGACAAGTGGCGAGCGCCTTTACCTGAGCAGGCGGGTCTGGGAGAAGTTGGGCGATAAGGGGAGGGCGGGATTCGAGAGAGCAACAGAGGCAGGTTCGGCTGGCTGATGGGGGCTGAGGGCGGCGGGGCCCCGTGGCGTATAAATAGCCAGCCCCAGTTTGACAGGCGCTGCGGTGACTGGCGGTGCCTTCCCCCCCTCGCCGCGTGGGGAGGGGAGGAGCGCTCCTAGCGGGCGGGGAGGGGGAGGCGGACTCGAGTGTCCTGGTGGCGGCGGCAGGAGGCCGAGGGGGAGGAGCCGAGGCGAGGGGTGGAGGGAGGAGGCCGGGAGCGGGGCGGGGGCCACCATTGCTCCCCGCGCCGAGCTCGGTGTCGCCACCGTCGCCTCGGCGGTTGGAGGTCGGTGGGGCGGCTCGGGCTGGGGGCGCTGCGCGGGGCGGCGCGCCTCTGTTTTGTCTCCTTCTCTCCCTGTGGAGCGGCTCGGGCTGCTGGGGAGGCCCCGACTCCCTCTGGACGCCTGGCCGACCGCGACATCGGCGGCTAGTCCGCGGCCCTGCTGGGAGGGAAAAGGGTGCCGCGGTCTCCCCAGGCGAAGGGGAGAGCAGGTAAGAGCGCGGGCAGGCGAGGCTGGGGGCGGGGGGGAGCGCGGAGGGCGCGGCGATAAAGCCTGGCTGTCCCGAGTGCCGCCTCCTCCCTCCGCGCCCCCGCCCCGCGCTTGTGTTGTTTGCTCCAAGGTTTGCGGAGGGGTTTTCCAAAGGCTGTAGCGTTGACATGGGACAGGGGCGGAGGACCGGGGGCCGAGTGCCCTCGGGCAACGGTCGGGGAGCGGGACTTGGAGAAAGGGGAAGGCGCGCTGCCCGCCCGCCGGCTGCGAGCGCGGGGCGCAGGGCAGGGCTGGGGAAGAGGTTACGGACCCCGGTGGGGGGGGGATGGGCCGAGCGCAGCTGGTCTCGCTGTGTTTACATCTCTGCGCTAGTTACCTCTGCCGAGGAGCGGACTGAACTCACCCGCCTCATCCCGCGCGGAGGCCGGGGCGGGGGTCCAGCTCGGCTCCGGAGGAAACGCGTCCTGGGAGGGTCTGTGTTGGGCGGGAGTCTACGGCGGGCGCCGGGGCTGGGCAGCGAGCTCGGGGCGGGACCTAGGAGGCTCGGGCCGCTCCGGGTGGCGGGCGGGGTTGGGGGGGTGGGGTGGCCGGACACCAGTTTCCTTCCCAGTTGGGCCTTATCGCCGCCGCTTACCTTTCCTTCCCTCCGCTGCTAGCTTGCACGACAGGTTGAACTCGGCCGTCCTTTTATTCTTGCTCTCCTTGCCGAGCCCTTGCTGCTACCTCCCTATTCCCAGGGGGGTAGGGAGGCTTAGCTCTGATCGGAATCTGTTTTTTAACAAAACAAAAACAGACTCAGTAACACGCACGTCCAGTAAGCGTCTTCTGGATCTTTTCTTGCGAAGCTGGCCCTCGGGACCGCGCTCCTGGATGTTCTAGGGGTGCGGGAGGAGGACAGTGAGGGTCTCTGCCAGGGCCGGGCGCTGACTTGACCCAGCAGGTTGTGAGCAGGGCCGCCGAGCCCTCTCTCTTACTCTAGTTGGGCATTTTTATTCCGTGTCAGTAAAGGATGGAGAAAATACTCCGTAACACCAAGAGTAATCTAGATAGTACGGTGTTCCTCTTGTGCCAGCATCCTGGGCTCCTTTTTCTAGGAGCCAGATTCACTGCAGAATAGCTTCTTAATACTTAATTGTAAAACTGTAATATTTCCCACTTTCGTCTGTCCATGAACATTTACTTCAGTTGTATGGTTTAAATTTTAATCCAGTGATGAGAGAACAGTAATCGTGTGTTTGGTAATCAGATTTGCTTTTCTTTTTATCTGTAAGTCTCTATGGAGAAGTAAATTATGCACTTTCTCTAGTGCCAGAATCGCCGAAAAATGTGAATGTTTTACTAAGGTAGGGTTGGATTTTGGTGTTTCAGAGTTTCTTCAAAAGGTAGAATGAGTTTATATAAGACTGGAACCTATTGAATTACATTTAAAGGAATTTAGGAATAAAGTTTATATAGGACAGTAGTTTTCGGAATGCATTCATACGAGTGTTGTTGGGATATGTAGTTAAACTTAAATAAGAAATTGGAATACCGTAGGCATTTAAAATTTGAATATTTAATGTCAACTATTTTGAAACTTAGTGAAATAACTAATAACTTGGATTAATCATTGTTCCTCATTTCAGACATAAATATTCATTTATACAGTAATCGGCTTGAGTATGGTTGGAGAGAATTTGTAACTTTGGGATTTTTATAGTGTAAGTAAACAGATTGATAACTGTGGTAGGGCCTGCCATTATTAATAGCTTTATCTACTCAGAGTCTGTATGTCTTTGTATTTGTGTGTGGGGGCAGTAAACAGCTTTATTGTGGTATAGAGTGTCCATAAAGTTCCCGTGCAATTTAAAATAGCCAACTATTTATTAATACTTAATTGTAAAACTGTTGTTGTACATAGTTGTACAATAGCCAACTATTTTAAATTGCACGTGAACTTTATAGAAACCCTTACATACCATTCAGTTTCAATTTGTACTTTGTTTTAAAGTGTACAGTTCAATGGTTTTGGTTTTGTTTTTGTTTTGAGACAGGATCTTGCTCTGTTTCCCAGGCTAGAGTGCAGTAGTCATAGCTTACTGCAACCTCAACCTCCAAGCAATCCTCTTGGTTCAGCCTTTAGAATAGCTGAAAGTATAGGCATAAGCCACCAGGCCCAACTAATTTATTTTATTTATTTATTTTTTAAGTTAGAGCCTCAAGCTCTCACGTGGATAGAGTGCGGTGGCATCACAGCTCACAGCAACCTCCAATTCCTGGGCTCAAGCGAGTCTCCTGCCTCTGCCTCCCACATAGTTGGGACTACAGGCGCCTGCCACAATGCCCGGCCATTTTTTGGTTGCAGCCGTCATTGTTGTTTGGTGGGCCCGCCAACTCAGGTGTACGTGGCTGGCGCCCTAGCCCGGCAAAGATTATAGGTGAGAGGTGCATTCCTGGCCTCAATGGTTTTTAGTCCATTGGTAGCTTTGGGGGATTGAGAATACCAAAATCTGTGGATGCTTAAGTCCCTGATACAGAATTGCATAATATTTACAGATAAGCTATCAATCATCTGTTGATTTAAAGTCTATAGTGTACATACTATGTAAATGATTGTACATGTGTCATTTAGGGAGTAATGACGTGGAAGTAAAAGTCTATAGATTGTCAATTTTTTTTAATTTTTCCAATCCCTAGTTGATTGAATCCTGAAAGTACATAGATTGTCAATTTTTTTAAATATTTCCAATCCCTAGTTGATCGAATCCATGGATTTGGAACTCAGGGTTTACACAGGGATGACTATATTCTAAGTTGGGCAACCATACCATAATTAATTTTAGAACATTTTCATCACCCCTAAAAGGAACCCTGTTGCCCATTAGCACTAATTCCATTTCCCGCCAGCACTATTAGTCCTAAACAGTCACTGATCTTCTTCCTCGCTCTCTCTAGATTTGCCTATTCTGGACTTTTCATATAAATCAAATTATATAATATGTGGTCTTTTTTTTTTTTTGAGACAGAGCCTCAAGCTGTCACCCTGGATAGAGTGCTGTGGCATCCATAGCTCACAGCAACCTCCAATTCCTGGGCTCAAGTGAGTCTCTTGCCTCTGCCTCCCAAGTAGCTGGGACTACAGGCGTCCGCCACAAGGCCTGGCCATTTTTTGGTTGTAGCCGGCATTGTTGTTTGGCAGATTCGAACCCGCCAGCTCAGGTGTATGTGGCTGGTGCGTTAGCCCGCCGAGCCAATATGTGGTCTTTTGGACCTGGCTTCTTTCACTTAGCATGTTTTCAAACTTTATGTATGTTATAGCATTGTGTCAGTACTTCATTTCTTTTTATTTCTGTGTAATATTTCATCGTATGGATATATTTTATTTATCCGTTCACCAGTTGATGGACATTTGAGTTTCCACTGTTTGGCTGTTATGAGTAATGCTGATGAGTAATTGTGTACACATTTGTGGATATGTTTTCATTTTTCTTGTATATGTACACTTCTCATTAGCTTTCTGAATTATTAAATACCAAAAAATTCATCCATTTTGAGTGTAATGTTCAATATTTTTTAGTAAATATATGCAATTATGAAACTTACCACAAGCCATATTTAGACTATTCCATGGCCTCTAAAAACTCTATAGCATGTTTGTGGTTAATCCTCATTCTCACCCTCTCACCCTTAGTCCCAAGCAATCACTGATTTGTTTTTGTCATCATAGATTTACTTTTTCTGGATATTTCACATAAATGGAATCATACAATATGTAGTCTTTTTTTTTTTTTTTTTTTTTTTTTTATGCAGAGCCTCAAGCTGTCACCCTGGATAGAGTGCTGTGGCATCACAGCTCACAGCAACCTCCAATACCTGGGCTCAAGCGAGTCTCCTGCCTCTGCCTCCCAAGTAGCTGGGACTACAGGCGGCCGCCACAACGCCTGGCCATTTTTTGGTTGTAGCCATCATTGTTGTTTGGCGGGCCCCGGGGCTGGATTTGAACCTGCCAGCTCAGGTGTACGTGGCTGGCGCCTTAGCCCGTTGAGCCACAGGCACCGAGCCCAATATGTAGTCTTTTACTTTTAACTTACTATAATGCTTTGTGATTCATTCTTATTGTAGCATGCTTCAATATTTTTTTCCTCCTTATTGTTAAATAGCATTGCCTTTTGTGGATATATAGCCGTTCTTCCTTATCTGTGGGGGACACCACTGGGAGGTTCCAAGACCCCCAGTGGATGCCTGAAATCTCAGATGGTACTGTACCATGGTACACTATTTTTTCTCTCTACATGTAATACTTATTTACGATAAAATTTATAAATTAGGCACAGTAAGAAATTAAAAATAGTAATATTAATATGTTGATCACAATTTCGTGGCTTTCTTGTTGATCTTAGCAACCTTAGCATACAATTTTTTTTCTCATTAAATTGAGAATTTTCAACTTTTTGCTTGACAGAATCATTGTACAACTTCTCTTCTGGCATATCTGAATTGTCAGTATTGCTGGTCTTGAGCTTTAGGACCATTATTAAGTAAAATAAGGGTTAGTTGAGCACAAATACTGTGATAGTATGATAGAAGATCTGATAACCGAGATGGCTCCTAAGTGACTGTCTGGTAGTATGTACAGCATGAGTACCTGGACAAAGGGATGATTCACGTCCCAGGAATCAGGACTGGGAAGGGAGGGCATGAGATTTCATGTTACTCAGAATAGTGTATGATTTAAAACGTGGATTATTTGTTTCTGGAATTTTCCATGTAGTATTTTCAGACCACTTTTGTGGGTAACTGAAACTGTGGAAAGTGAAACTGGATAAGGGGAAACTACCACTTTTTTTTTTTGAGAGAGTCTTACTATGTCACCCTGGGTAGAGTGCTGTGGCATCACAGCTCACAGGAACTTCTAAGTGTTGGACTTAAGCGATTCTCTTGCCTCGGCCTCCCAAGTAGCTGGGACTACAGGCACCTGCCACAACGTCCAGCTGTTTTTTTTGTTGTTTCAGTTGTTATTGTTGTTTAGCTGGCCTGGGCCGGATTCGAATCTGCCTTCCTCATTGTATGTGGCTTGCCCTAACCTTGAATCTGCCCTGCTTCATTGTATGTGGCTTGCACTAAGCTACAGGCGCTGAGCCCAGACTATATTATCTGTTGACCAGTTTGTAGGTGTTTGGTTTGCTTCCAGTTTTCAAATGATGCTGCTTGAATATTTGAGTACAAATCTTTTTATTATTATGTTGTTTTTGGACAAAGTCTTACTTTGTCACCGTCGGTAGAGTGCTGTGACATCATAGCTCACAGCAACCTCAAACTCTTGGGCTTAAGTGATTCTCTTGCCTCAGCCCCCCAAGTAACTGGGACTGCAGGCAATCACCATAACACTTGGCTGTTCTTTTGTTGTAGTTATCATTTTTGTTTTAGCAGGCCTAGGCTGGGTTCGAACTCATCAGCCCCAGTGTATGTGGCCATCGTCCTAGCCACTGAGCTACTGGTGGCCTTGAGTACAAGTCTTTTTTTTTTTTGAAACAGAGCCTCAAGCTGTCACCCTGAACAGAGTGCCGTGGCATCACAGCTCACAGCAACCTCCAATTCCTGGGCTCAAGCGAGTCTCTTGCCTCCGCCTCCCAAGTAGCTGGGACTACAGGCGCCCGCCACAAGGCCTGGCCATTTTTTTGGTTGCAGCCGTCATTGTTGTTTGGCGGGTCCTGGGGCTGGATTCGAACCCGCCAGTTCAGGTGTACATGGCTGGCGCCTTAGCCCATTGAGCCACAGGCGCCGAGCCTTTTTTTTTTTTTTTTTTTTTTTTTTGAGACAGAGCCTCAAGCTGTCACCCTGGATAGAGTGCCTGTGGATTACAACTCACAGCAACCTCCAATTCCTGGGCCCAAGCGATTCTCCTGCCTCTGCCTCCCAAGTAGCTGGGACTACAGGCGCCTGCCACAACTCCCAGTTAACTTTTGGTTGCAGCCATCATTGTTTGGCGGCTCAGGCTGGATTCGAGCCGCCAGCGCAGGTGTATGTGGCTGGCGCCTTAGCTGCTTGAGCCACAGGCGCTGAGCCCAGTACAAGTCTTAATGTGAACACAATGATTTCATTTCTGCTATGTATTTGCATCATATGTTTTCCTTTATAGGAAACTGTCAAACTACTTCCCAAAGGGACAGTACTATCTTACATTCCTAACAACTAGGTATGCGATTTCTCAATTTTCTTCATGACCTTGCCAATACTTATTATTACGGGTCTTTTTTATATAGCCATTCGAGTGGATGTGAATTTGTTAATTCATTGTAGTTTTTTTGTTGTTGGGGATTCTTTGAGGGTACAAGAAACCAGGGTACGCTGATTACATTTGTTAGGTAAAGTCTCTCTTATAACTGTGCCCTCTCCCTCCAATTCATTGTAGTTTTAATTTGAATTTCCTTATGTCTCATAGTTTTGAGCATCTTTTTATCTGATTATTAGCCATTCATGTATCCTTTTCTTTCTTTTTGAGATAGTCTCTTTCTGTCACCTTGGGTAGAGGGTAGTAATATCATCATAGCTCACGGTAACCTCAAACTTCTGGGCTCTAGTGATCTTTCTGCCTTAGCCTCCAGAAGTAGGTGGGACTACAGGCATGCCCCACAATGCCTACCTAACTTTTTTATTTTTAGTAGAGATGGGGTCTTGTTTTTTGTTCAGGCTGCTCTTGAACTCCTGAGTTGAAGCAGTCTTCTCTCTTTGGCCTCCCAAAGTGCTAGGATTAGAGGCCTGAGCCACTACACCCGGCCCTTGTGTATATATATATATATATATATTTTTTTTTTTTTTATAGAGACAGAGTCTCACTTTATCACTCTCAGTAGAGTGCTGTGGCGTCACACAGCTCACAGCAACCTCCAACTCCTAGGCTTTGGCACTCCTCTTGCCTCAGCCTTCCGAGTAGCTGGGACTACAGGCACCCACCACAAGCTCCCGGCTATTTTTCTGTTTTGCAGTTTGGCCGAGGCTGGGTTTGAACCTGCCACCTTCAGTATATGGGGTCGTGCCATACTCGATGAGACACAGGTGCTGCCTTTTTTTTTTTTTTCCCATCTACATTGCAGCAGGTGTCAGTGCTTCATGGCTTTTTTTTTTTGAGACAGAGCCTCAGGCTCTGTCTGTTGCCCTGGGTGGAGTGCTGCGGCATCACAGCTCACAGCAACCTCCAACTCCTGGGCTCAAGCCATTCTCCTGCCTCCGACTCCCAAGTAGCTGGGACTACAGGCACCCACCACAACACCGGACTTTTTTTTTTGTTGCAGCTGTCATCGTTGTTTGGCAGGCTGGGCTGGATTGGAACTTGCCAGCTCAGGTGTATGTGTCTGGCGCCTTAACTGCTTGAGCCACAGGCGCTGAGCCAACCTTCATACTTTTTTTTTTTTGGCCGGGCTGGGTTTGAACCCGCCACCCCGTGGCATATGGGGCCGGAGCCCTACTCCTTTGGGCCACAGGAGCTGCCCATGCCTTTTTTTTTGAGACAGAACCTCAAGCTGTCACCCTGGATACAGTGCTGTGGCATCACAGCTCACAGCAACCTCCAATTCCTGGGCTTAAGCAAGTCTCCTGCCTCCGCCTCCCAAGTAGCTGGGACTACAGGTGCCCACCACAACGCCCGGCCATTTTTTGGTTGCAGCCGTCATTGTTGTTTGGCAGGCCCGGGCTGGATTCGAACCCGCCAGCTCAGGTGCACATGTCTGGTACCTTAGCCTGTTGAGCCACAGGCGCCGAGCCTGCCCATGCCTTTTTATTTATTTATTTATTTTTAAAATAGTCTCATTCTTGTCACCTGGGCTAGAGTGTTGTGGTATCAGCCTAGCTCCCAGCAAACTCAAACTCCGGTGTTTACGTGCATCTCCTGCCTCTCAGCATCTTGAGTAGTTGGGAACTACAGGCACCTGTCACAATGCCTGGCTAATTTTTCTATTCATAGCAGAGATGGGAGTCTTGCTTTGCTCAGGCTAGTCTCAAACTCCTGAGCTTGAGTAATCCTTCTACCTCAGCCTTGTAGAGTGCTAGGATTATAGGTGTGGGCCACCACACCAGGCCTTATATATCTTTTTTTTTTTTTTTTTGAGACAGTCTCATTTTGTCAACCTCAGTAGGGTGCTCTAGCATCACAGCTCACAGCAACCTCAAATTCTTGGGCTTACGATTCTCTTGCCTCACTCTTCCAACTGTCTGGGACTACAGGTGCCTGCCACAACACCAGGGCTATGTTTTAGAGGTCTTGCTCTGGCTCAGGTTGGTCTCGAACTCGTGAGGTCAGGCATTCCATCTGCCTTAGCCTCTCAGAGTGCATATATCTTTTTTTTTTTTTTAAGAGACAGTTTCACTATGTCACCCTTGGTAGAGTGCTGTGGCATCACAGCTCACAGCAACCTCCAACTCCTGGGCTTAGGCGAGTCTCTGCCTCAGCCTCCCAAGTAGCTGGGAACTACTGGTGCCTGCTGCAGTGCCTGGCTATTTTTTTTTTTAATTGTTGCAGTTTGGCCGGGGCCAAGTTCAAACCTGCCAGCCTCAGTATATGAGGCCTGTGCCCTACTCCCTGAGTCACAGGTGCTGACCCCTAGATATGTCTTTTTTTGTTGACAAAAATACTCAAATCTGGGTGAGGCCCATAGCTCAGATGGGTAGGGTGCCGGCCACGTACACCAAGGTTGGCAGGTTCGAACCTGGCCTGGGCCAGCTAAAACAATAGTGGCAAAATAAGTAAATAAGTAAATAAATAAATAAAAACATTGAAAAATGAAAAAAATTTCAAATCTTTTGCCTGTTCTATTTTTATTTTATTTATGTATGTATTTATGTATTTTTTTTTGTAGAGACAGAATCTCACTTTATTGCCCTTGGTACAGGGCCGTGGTGTCACAGGGCTCACAGCAACTTCCAACTCCTGGTGATTCTCTTGCCTCAGCCTCCTGAGTAGCTGTATTTTTATTTTTTTTAAGACAGAGTTTCACTATGTCACCCTTGGTAGAGTGCTGTGGCGTCACAGCTCATGGTAATGTCCAACTCTTGGGCTTAAGCGATTCTCTTGTCTCAGCCTCCTGAGCAGCTGGGACTACAGGCACCTGCCACAATGCCTGGCACTCTCTCTCTCTCTCTCTCTCTCTATATATATATATATATATATTTTTTTTTTTTTTTGTAGAGACAGAGTCTCACTTTGTTGCCCTTGGTAGAGTGCTGTGGCAACCTCCAACTCCTGGGCTTAGGCAATTCTTTTGCCTCAGCCTCCTGAGTGCCTGGGACTACAGGCGCCCGCCACAACGCCTGGCTATTTTTTGTTACAGTTTGGCTGGGGCCAGATTTGAACCCAGAACCCTCTGTATATGGGGCCAGTGCCCTACTCACTGAACCACAGGTGCCGTCCCCTTTTGTCTGTTTTTAAAATGAGTTGTTTGACTTACTATTTTTGAGTTGTAAGAGTTTTTCTGAATGTATTCTAGATGTTAAGTCCTTTGGTAATGTTTGATTTGCAAATATTTCTTCCCAGTCTGTGGCTTTTCTTTTCATTTCTTCAGAATTGGGGATTGGGATCTTTTAAAGGTATAAATTGCAATTTTAATGGACTCTGGTTTCTCAGGTTTTTCTCTTATAGCATATACTTTTGTTGTTTTGATTGGCCATGATGGCTCATGCTTGTAGTCCTAGTGCTTTCTGAGAGGCTGAGGTGGGAGGATTACTTAAGGCTAGGAGTTCAAGACCAGCCTGAGCAATATAGTAAGACATTGTCTCTACAAAAAAAAAAAAAAAATTGGGTGGTGCCTGTGGCTCATCAAGTAAGGCACCAGCCCCATATACCGAAGGTAGCGGGCGTTAAAAAAAACAGAAACAGAAAAAATAGCTGGGCGTTGTGGCAAACGCTTTATAGTGCTAGCTACTTGGGAGGCTGAGGCAAGAGAATCGCCTAAGCCCAGGAGTTGGAGGTTGCTGTGAGCTGGGTGACGCCACAGCACTCAACCGAGGGCGATAAAGTGAGACTTTGTCTCTACAAAAAAATAAAAATAAAAATAAAAATAAAAATAAAAATAAAAATAAATAAATAAGTAGTTGGGTGTGGTGGCACATGTTTTAGTCCCATCTATTCTGGAGGCCAAGGCAGGAGGGTAGCTTTAGCCAGGTAAGTTTGAGGTTGGAGTGATCTATGATCATTGCACTGAAGCTGAGGAAACCAGAGGCTTTCTGAAGGAGAATGATATTTATTCTGGAATGCGCTTTGCAGCAGGAATACACATACCACAGTAAACTATGTACATATCTAGGAGATAAAAGTTTTTGAAGGAAAAATGAAGAGGATTACATAATTTTTTTTTTTTTTTTTTTTTCAGTTTCTGGCTGGGGCTGGGTTTGAACCCGCCACCTCTGGCATATGGGGCTGGCGCCCTACTCCTTTGAGCCACAGGAGCCACCCAGCATAATTTTTTTTGAGGCAGAGTCTCATTGTGTCCCCCTAGGTGGAGTGCTGTGGTGTCACAACTCACAGCAACTTTAAACTCTTAGGCTTAAGCGATTCTCTTGCCTCAGCCTCCCAAGGAGCTGGGACTACAGGCGCCTGCCCCAACACCCGGCTATTTTTCTGTTGCAGTTGTCATTGTTGCTTGGCTGGTCTGGGCTGGGTTCGAATCTGCCAGCCTCGGTGTATGTGGCCAGCACTGTAACCACTGTGCTACAGGCACTGACCCAGCATAATTGTTTTGAATCAGTTATCCTTGGCTACAAGGATCAGTAACAAGGATGGTGCCAATCTAAGGTTGGACAGGCACTTGCTGGGTAGACCTAGCAGAAGTATTGTTATTGTTTCTGTAAGGTTGTGATGGCCTTTGTGCAAGGCTGTGTTTTTTGTAGTCTTTTGTCATGGTACTTTTTTTTTTTTTGAGACAGAGTTTCACTATGTTGCCCTTGGTAGAGTGTGGTGGCATCACAGCTCACAGCAACCTCAACTCTTGGGCTTAATCGATTCTCTTGCCTCAGCCTCCCAAGTAGGTGGGACTACAGATGCCCATCACAATGCCCAGCTATTTTTTGGTTGCAGTTGTCATTGTTGTTTGGCAGGCTGGGCTGGGCTAGAACCTGCCAGCCTTAGTGTATGTGACCGTTACCCTCCTCACTGAGCTACGGGTGCCGAATGGTGATGATACTTCTTATAAAGGTATTTGTGTCCTGAGAGTGCTTCCCTTCATGGTCTCCTGGCTGCATTTGTCAGCGTTTTTAACAAAAATGACATTTTAATTTTAGAAACTTTCCCATTTGCCCATGGTAGTCATGATCTTTATTTGAAAGCATCACTGATCAATCATCTTGTAGTTAGATTTTAATTGTCCCTTGGTGCCCAGATGGAGCTGTGCTTGGTTGTTGGTCTGATCCCCCACTGGAGGAGTGATTGGTGTGTAGGAGTCAGCAGCATCAAAATTGTTTTAGCTACATTTGAGCAACAAGCGAGGTTTGGGAAGAGTGACTCTCAGCAGTGGACTCTACCAGGAGTCCATTGTTAAGTTCAGTTTTGGTCTATTTCTTAGGTCTTGGCATAATTAAAATCCAGGGCCAGCATTATTCTCTTAGAAGTTGTACTTTTGCAGAAATTAGCAAGTAACAGACACAGAGCATAAAAAGGAAAACACAAAGTAAAATGAGTAGTAATATGACAACTCCAGTTTGTATAATGGTTTTGAGCCATGAGCCTAAGATTAAAGACAATCAATTCAATAAATCAAATGACAGTAGGGAAGTAAATGAGATATATTATAACCATTTGGCCTGTTTTCTTTTTTGTGTGTATATGAATGTCATTTTCATTTTTTTTTTTTTTTTGAGACAGAGCCTCAGGCTGTCACCCTGGGTAGAGTGCTGTGGCATCACAGCTCACAGCAACCTCCAACACCTGGGCTCAAGCAATTCTCCTGCCTCTGCTTCCCAAGAAGTTGCAACTACAGGCACTTGTCACAACCCTGGCTATATTTTTGGTTGCAGCTGTCGTCGTTTGGCGGGCTGGGGTTGGATTTGAACCTGCCAACTCAGGTGTATGTGGCTGGCGCCTTGGCCACTTGAGCCACAGGGGCTGAGCCATGAATGTCATTTTTCCTAGAGGAATTTATCCAGCCATAGCATATGTAGCATTAATAATAGCACAAACGTTTCCTTACTTAAACAGTGGATAATAAAGAGCAATTTTGTCACTTAGTACTTCGTGACTGGGTAGAATTAAAGCTGTCACCCAATAGGTAAACTAAAGGATCACTTGGGGGGGTGCCCATAGCTCAATGGTTAGGGTGCTGGCCACTTGCTCCAGGGCTGGTGGGTTCGAACCTTCCCTGAGCCTGGTAAACAAACTAATAAACAAAATAGCTAGATGTGGTGGGCGCCTGTAGTCCCAGCTGTTGGGGAGGCTGAGGCAAGAGAATTGCTTGAGCCCAAGGGTTGGAGGTTGCTGAGAGCTATGAAGCCACGACACTCTACTGATGGTGACAGAGTGAGAATCTGTCTCAATAAAAATTAAAATAGTAAATAAATAAAAGATTTCTTAGGTCAGGTTCTTTCAAGTTATCAGCAGAAGGTACTGATTGTCAAGTTTCAATTACATCATTATCTTGCCAATGTGAAAAACATAGACATTAATGTGGAGTCTTGTTCCCTTATCTTGGGACAAGCTGTCTACAGTGTGAAATCATCTTCTCACCCCAGTTTGCAGTTTGAGTGTCTCTGATAGTTTGGTGAATTTTTCTGTCTGGCTCAAACATCAGCCATGTGACTTGTTCCTTAAATTTTAAGTAGTTTCAGCTTATAAGGCTTGAGGAACAGAGAAGTTTTAGTTTTTAGTAGTTTTGTGGAGTAATGTTGGAAGGCAGGAACCTAGAAGAATTTAGGTCCAGCTGTGAGCTGTGACGCCACGGCACTGTACTGAGGGTGATAAAGTGAGACTCTGTCTCAAAAAAAAAAATCAACAATATTTAAAGTAAAAGTCATTAAAACATCTTTATTGCTGTCTAATTAAGTTTTATTATAATAATAATTTTTTTTTTTGAGACAAAAATCTCAAGCTGTCACCCTGGATAGAGTGTCATGGAGTCTCAGGTCACAGCAACCTCAAACTCCTGTGCTTACGTGATTCTCTTGCCTCAGCCTCCCAAGTAGCTGGGACTACAGGCGTCTGCCACAATGCCCAACTATTTTTTTGTTGTTGTTGCAGTTGCATTGTTGTTTTTAGCTGGCTGGGGCTGGATTCAAACCTGCCAGCCTCGGTGCATGTGGGCCCTGACGACTGAGCTACAGGTGCCACCCGAGTCTTATTATTACTATTATTTTTATTTTTTAGAGACAGAGTCTCACTTTGTCACCCTTGGTAGAGTGCTGTGGCGTCACAGCTCACACCAACCTCCAGCTCTTGGGCTTAGGTGATTCTCTTGCCGCTGCCTCCCAAGAAGCTGGGACTTAAGGAGCCCGCCACAATGCCCGGCTAATTCTTCTTCTTCTTCTTTTTTTTTTTTTTAGAGACAAGAGTCTCACTTTTTTGCCCTTGGTAGAGTGCCATGGCGTCACACAGCTCACAGCAACCTCCAACTCCTGGGCTCAGGCGATTTTCTTGCCTCAGCCTCCCGAGTAGCTGGGACTACAGGCACCCGCCACCTTCGGTATATGGGGCCGGCGCCCTACCTGCTGAGCCACAGGTGTCATCCCAGTCGTATTGTTTTTTAATTAGCAGTTTCTCGTATTCATCAGCTTTTTCCTTAGAGTTCTGGAAAATATCTAGTCCATTGATCTTAAAGTTATTAAGAGTGTGTATTTGAGAGTACTTAATCTTTTCTGTGAATCTTTTTTATTTTTTCAGGTTTTTTTTTTTTTTTTGGCTGGGGCCAGGTTTGAACCTACCACCTCTGGTATATGGGGCCGGTGCCCTACTCCTTTCAGCCACAGGAGTTGCCCTATTTTCTTAACATATATATTTATTTATATATTTATTTATTTATTTTGGAGACAGAGTTTTACTTTGTTGCTCTCGGGTGTCACAGCTCACAGTAACTTCAAACTCTTGGGCTCAAGAGAGCCGCAGCAAGAGATTCTCTGGAGTAGCTGGTTGTGGAGTAGCTACTCCAGGTGCCTGCCCACAACGCCTGGCTATAATATATATATTTTATTTTATTTTATTTATTTTTTTTGTTTTTGTTTTTTGTTTCTGACCAGGGCTGGGTTTGAACCCACCACCTCTGGCATATGGGGTCAGCGCTCTACTCCTTTGAGCCACAGGAGCCGCCCTAATATATATATTTTAAACAGGCAAGGTTTTGCTCTCTCATTCAGGCTGGAGTGTAAGGGCATGGTCATAGCTCACTGCAGCCTCCAACTGTGGGGTCAAGTGATCCTCCTTCCTTAGCCTCCCAAGAAGCTAGGACAACAGACAAGTGCCATCATGCCTGGCTAATTTTCTGTGAATCTGATTGCAAATGCTTTAATTTAATTTAATTTAATTAATTTATTTAAGACAGAGTCTCATTATATTGCCCTTGGTAGAGTGCTGTGGCGTCATAGCTCGTGACAGCCTCCAACTCTTGGGCTCAAGCAATTCTCATGCCTCAGCCTCCCAAATAGCTGGGACTACAGGCACCTGCCACAACGCTGGGCTATTTTTAGAGATGAACCTGTGAGCTCAGGTATTCCACCCACCTTGGCCCCCCAGAGTGCTGGTATTACAGGCATGAGCTACCATGCCTAGCCAGAAACATATTTCTAAAAAATAAAATGGGCTAGGTGTGGTGGCTCATGCTTGTAATCCTTGCACTCTGGGAGGCTAAGGTGGGCGGACTGCTTGAGACAGGCTTGAGCATGAGTGAGACACTGTCTTTACAAAAATAGAAAACCTAGCCAGGTGTGGTGATGCAAGCCTACAATCTCAGCTACTTGAGAAGCTGAGGCAAGAGGATCTCTCTCTCTCTCTCTCTTTTTTTTTTTTTCTAGAGACAGAATCTTACTTCATCGCCCTTGGTAGAGTGCTGTGGCATTGTACAGCTCACAGCAACCTCCAGTTCCTGGGAGTAGGCGATTCTCTTGCCTTAACCTCTGGAGTAGCTGGGACTACAGGCGCCCGCCACATCACCCGGCTATTTTTTTGTAGCAGTTTGCGGGGTGGTGGGGTGGTGGGTGGTGGTGATGGTGGGGGGCTGGGTTTGAACCCTCCACCCTTGGTATATGGGGCTGGCGCCCTACTCACTGAGCCACAGGCGCCACCCGCAAGAGGATCTTTTTAGCTCAAGAGTTTGAGGCTGCCATAAGCTAGGCTGCCATGGCACTCTACCCAGGGTGACAGAGTGAGACTGTCTCAATAAGTAAGTAAATAAGTAGTATAAAATGGTACCCATCTATAAAATACTAATAAGTGACAGTTCAAAATTTCTTGTTCCTTAGGTTTTCACTAAAAATTATAGTTATTGGCTCGGCGCCTGTGGCTCAGCGGGCTAAGGCGCCAGCCACGTACACCTGAGCTGGCAGGTTTGAATCCAGCCCGGGGCCCGCCAAACAACAATGACGGCTGCAACCAAAAAATGGCCGGGCGTTGTGGCAGGAGCCTGTAGTTCCAGCTACTTGGGAGGCAGAGGCAAGAGACTCGCTTGAACCCAGGAATTGGAGGTTGCTGTGAGCTGTGATGCCAAGGCACTCTATCCAGGGTGACAGCTTGAGGCTCTGTCTCAAAAAAAAAAAAAAAAAAAAATTACTAAGAGTTTAAAATTTTAATGAACATATATAATAGAATTATAAAATTCTTTGTATAAAAGTTTTAAAGAATTTTCTTTGCTTAAAATTCTTTGTATACAAAGAATTTTGTTTAAAAAGTAAGATGGTTTTGGATGAGAAAAAGTACAAGAAAATAATAAGAATGTGTTCTCTATTAAGAAAAATAGAATTGGCTCGGCGCCTGTGGCTCAACGGGCTAAGGCGCCAGCCACGTACACCTGAGCTGGCGGGTTCGAATCCAGCCCCAGGACCCGCCAAACAACAATGACGGCTGCAACCAAAAAAAAAAAAAAAAATGGCCGGGCGTTGTGGCGGGCGCCTGTAGTCCCAGCTACTTGGGAGGCCGGAGGCAAGAGACTCGCTTGAGCCCAGGAATTGGAGGTTGCTGTGAGCTGTGATGCCATGGCACCCTATCCAGGGTGACAGCTTGAGGCTCTGTC
>CAUYON010074183.1:0-20657 GCA_963573935.1 Arctocebus calabarensis | reverse complement strand
TGGCCAGGCATTGTGGCGGGCGCCTATAGTCCCAGCTACTCAGGAGGTGGAGGCAGGAGACTTGCTTGAGCCCAGGAATTGGAGGTTGCTGTGAGCTGTGATGTCACAGCACTCTATCCAGGGTGACAGCTTGAGGCTCTGTCTCAAAAAAAAAAAAAAAAAATATATATATATATATATATATAGCCGAGTTTTGTGGGGGCACCTGTAGTCCCAGCTACTTGGGAGGCTGAGGCAAAAGAATCACTTAAGCCCAAGTGTCTGAGGTGGCTGTAAGCTGTGTCTGTCTACTAAGACAAAATGAGACTCTTGTCTCAAAAAAAAAAAAAAAATTGCCTTCCAAAATGTAGGTGGGCCTCAGCAAATTGGTAGAAGGCTTGAATGAAACAGAAGACGGACCTCCCCTGAGCAGGATGCAATTCGGCTGCAGACGCCTCCAGACTAGAACCACAACGTCAGCTCTCTCCTGGGCCTCTACCCTGCTGGCCAACCCTTCAGACTGGGATTTACCAGCCTTTGCAATCATGTGAGCCAATTCCTTAAAATAAATCCCTTCATGTATGTAACAACAAAAAAAAGTAGGTTCACCTGGACAGGTAAGAGGTATCCTCTGTAGCTCTATGTGTACAAGGATTCTGGTAGGTGTATAGCTGTGTGCACCTACATAATTTTATATAGACATACATATACATATAGATGGGAACAGTTTTTAAACTACCTGTCACTCAAGGGCTCTTAACTTAGGGTGCAGACACCCCTTATGGGGTCTATAAATAGTACCCAGGGGGGGCAATGAACTTGGAGAGGAAACAAATTACATTTTTATTCTCACTAACCTCTAAGGTTTTTCAATTCTGAATGTAGATAATAAACTCTTGTAGTCTGAGTAGTTCCAGGGACTCTGTGACCAATAGAAATCACAGGTAGTTTCACATAATATCGTGGCTGTTAACAAATATCTCAAAATGTCACCATGCTCTCTGGTACTATAATACTTCAAATGATAATAGTTATTAGACCTGCCACAAGATATTATTATTGCATTAATAAGGAAGCATGTATGTTACTTCATCACAAATGTTTAAATAGTTTGCTAAGTATACCTGAACAGACTTGGTTTTCTTTGTAAGTTCATATTTTCTATGCAGGTATAAATATTCCAGGGGGGAGCCCATTGGTCACCATCCACCCAAGGGCAAAGTGAGGTAAGAACCTATTTGTGGACTGGTGCGAAGCCACCTGTGGGTCCAGCAAGCACACGCTAGTAGGTGTCCAAGTGGGCTTCTGTACCGACCCCTGGCAAGAGGTGTGGGTGGTACCATCCCCTTCTGATCAAGACTCTCCCAAGAAGACAGATGGAATTGGGGATAAAAAGCCAGGGACTCTGGCTCGGTGCCTGTGGCTCAAGTGGCTAAGGAGCCAGCCACGTACACCTGAGCTGGCGGGTTTAAATCCAGCCCGGGTCTGCCAAACAATGATGGCTGCAACCATAAAAGGGCCGGGCGTTGTGGCTGGCACCTATAGTCCCAGCTACTCAGGAGGCGGAGGCAGGAACAATGCTTGAGCCCAGGAATTGGAGGTTGCTGTGAGCCATGATGCCACAGCACTCTATCCACGGTGACAACTTGAGGCTCTGTCTCAAAAAAAAAAAAAAAAGCCAGGGACTCTGTAGGAAGACAGATTTCTCTCCATAGTCCCAAAGGCTCTGGAAACCCTGCTGACAGCCCAAGCTGGCCAACTTTCAGGAGGAAACAGCTCAGAGCATTTCTCAGCACTTACCCTCTAGGCTTGGCAGGAAAAGAGACTTCTCAGAGGAAGACTCGGGCAGGGCTTTGGAGCACATTTGGAGCAAAAGTCACATCTGGCTGTCCCCACCCACACCCACACCTCCCCTCACTGCTGACCGCTCAGACCCCAGTGAGAACTTCTTGCTCAGCAGTGCGGGATCACACAAGGGCCACTCAGGGACTGGTCATTTCCCTTCGTACCGAAGGGCCTTGTCTCGGGGCTCTGTCATACTGACACTAAAGTGCTGTCTGCTGCATCTACTCTTGGTCACAAAAGGTGAGAATTTTCCAGAACCCCTGGGATTCATGAGTAACAAGGAGAAAACTAATGTGAAACCAGACCTGAGAGCAGAGTCCAGGCAAGTAAATGACCAGCCCAGGAGACTACTTGGCTCTGTGTACATCTACAACTACGTGTGACATTTCTGTTTCTCCTTCCATAGTGTCTAGACTGTGTGTTCTTGGAGGGTTGACATAGATTTTATTCCTCACTAAATTGGAGAACCCACCACTTAGAAAATCACAGTGCCTCAAGCTGTCACCGTAGGTAGAGTGCCTTGGCATCACAGCTCACAGCAACCTCCAACTCCTGGGCTCAAGCGAGTCTCCTGTCTCCGCCTCCCAAGTAGCTGGGACTATAGGTGCCCACCACAACGTCCGGCTATTTTTTGGTTGCAGTTGTCATTGTTGTTTGGCGGGCCCGGGCTGGATTCAAACCTGCCAGCTCAGGTGTACATGGCTGGTGCCTTAGCTGCTTGAGCCACAGGCGCCAAGCTGCACTTAGAAAATATTTTAGACAAATTTAGGTTAAAATAGAAGAAAAAACTATTGGTTTGGCACCTTTAGCTCAAGCAGCTAAGGCACCAGCCACATACGCCAGAGCTGGTGAGTTAGAATCCAGCCCTGGCCTGCCAAACAACAATGACAACTACAACTAAAAATTAGCCAGGCATTGTGGCAGGTGCCTGTAGTCCCAGCTACTTGTGAGGCTGAAGCAAGAGAATCACTTAAACCCAGGAGTTTGAGGTTGCTGTGAGCTGTGATGCCATGGCACTCTACCCAGGGTGACAGGTGACAGCTTGAGACTCTGTCTCAAAAAAAAAAAAAGAAGAAGAAGAAGAAGAAGAAAAACTATTTTTTTAATTACAGGTACCAGATAACTTATCTTAAGCCATTGATACTCACTAGCCCCCATACTTAGAGTCCAAGAGTAGAGGCTACAGCAGGTCTGACCAAGGCACGAGTTGTTTCCCTGCTCTCCTCTCAGTTCTGCCTGTTCTGAATGTCAACTTTGATCTCAAGCTGACTTTTCTCATGGTAGCCAAGTGTCTGTGATGGTTCCAAGCCTCATATCTGCACGTCACATATTCTAGAGCAAGAGAGATCTCTTCTCACCAATTGCACCAGCCTTAATCAGCTGCTTTGGCTGGGCAATTCCACGTGCTGACTGGTCTCGGTCCAGGTCACTGCTCATCCCCAAGTTCTCTCTAAGGCAGGAGCAGATACAGTACTTACTGGCTTAGGCCAATCTAGACCTACCCCCAAGAAAAGCAAACGTGGGAGCACTTAGGGGATAGAATGGATCGATGGAAAGGCAACAGGAAGATTCTCTGAGATCCATCTGTCCACAAAGTGCTAAGCAGGCCTCTCAGCTTCCAAACTGACTGGCAGTGCCCCAGGGCAGGAGCTGTCTCAGAACCCCTGTTCACCAGCCCCAAAGTGACCCCTGAGAAAAGCACTTTGTATGTGCCCTCAGTCACTTCAGTAGGCCCTCAGCCTGCCACCAAGTTCTTTAATAAGATACCCACCTGGGTCTCGAGGGGGTCTATCACTAACTTAGTGGAGATTTCCTTTTGTATACCTCAGTTTCACCATGTGCACTAAGAGGGGATAACCTACATCTATAGGGTCTCCTCCACTGATAGTTCATGGATGATGGCAGGGAAGAGCTTCTAAACTTGGCAGTTAGCAACAGACCCAAGACCCACCCTGAGACTCTGCCACAGCCTCCCAGCTGGTCTCCCTGGCCCTGCCCCCAGCCCACCCAGCAGTCACTGGGCAGGTGTTTAATAACCAGACCCTGTACCAGGTGCCAGGAACACAACAATGCGTGGAATCAAGTACACAGACCAGAAAACCCTGTCTTCATGAAACTTCCTCTCTGGTGGATAAACAATCAATAAATAAGAAAACAGGCAGCACCTGTAGCTCAGTGTGTAGGGTGCCAGCCACATCCATCAAAGCTGGCCCGTTCGACCAGCCTGGGCCAGCTGAAACAACGATGACAATTGCAACAACAAAAAAAATAGCCGGGCACCGTGGCGGGCGCCTGTAGTCTCAGCTACTTGGGAGGCTAAGGCAAGAGAATCACTTAAGTCCAGGAGTTTGAGGTTGCTGTGAACTGTGATGCCACAGCACTCTACCCAGGGTGATTGCTTGAGACTCTGTCTCTAAATAAATAAATAAATAAGAAAACAGTAAATAGGGAGCCAGCCACAAACACCCAGGCTTGCAGGTTCAAACCTGGCCCAGGCCAGCTAGAACAACGACAACAACTACAACAAAAATATAGCCGGGTGTTGTGGCTGGCACCTGCAGTCCCAGCTACTTGGGAGGCTGAGGCAAGAGAATCGTTTAAGCGCAAGAGTTTCAGGCTGCTGTGACCTATGACGCCACGACACTCTACCAAGGGTGATGTAATGAGACTCTGTCTCAAAAAAAAGGGGAGGGAGGGAGGGAGGGAGGGAGGGAGAGAGAGAGAGAGAGAGAAAGAGAAAGAAAGAAAGAAAGAGAGAGAGAGAGAGAGAGAGAGAGAAAGAAAGAAAGAAAGAAAGAAAAAGAAAAGAAAGAAAGAAAGACACAGTGAATGGAGAGGAGAAGAAAAATCAAAGATGAGAAGGAAAGCCTGAAGCACTAGAAGGGCAGCTGGAGGTGGTTGGGGGAGGGCAGGTTATGGGGCCTCCTGGGGCATCGTGGGGAACCTATTGGCATCTGGGTAAATGGAATGGGAGACCCTTGATCAGCAGGTCTCATCCTGTGGGTTGTCACCCACAGGAACTGTATTAAAGGGTCACCGCATTAGGAAGGTTAAGAACCACTGCCCTACACGGTTCTGAACAGAGGGAGCTCATCTGACCCACAGGTCCATAGTGCCCCCCTAACTGGGTGCTATGTCATCAGGAGGGCGGCTTGGCGGCCACTGTGGGGAACCAGGCGAGGGGGGGCAGTGGCCTGGGCCACAGAGCCACAGGAGGGGCAGGGCAGAAGTGGTCAGAGTCCAGGTATATTTTGAAGGAAGAGGCAAAAGACTCATCGATGGACAGGCCATGGCGTGAGACAGTTGAGCCTGCCAACGAGGCATTCCATCCACCTGTGAGCTGGGGCAGACTCATGGGAACGGATGGAGCAGCGAGCCTCAGGGGCTCTGTTTCTGACAGTTCCCTTTATAAAAGGCCCACCCAGTAGGACCCTGCCTCCGCTGAAATCTCTGCTCCAGGTGAAGCCCACCTGGAAATACCTGCCACAGCCCCTGCACAATGTGGCCCCAACTGCCCCTCAGCCACATTTCCATACACTCCCCAGGCTTGACATTTGTACCTGCACAAACCCACCAGTTTTCTCTTGCCTTCCAGGTGTTGGCACCTGCAACTCCAAGCCCCAATTCCCCCATGTGAAGAAGGAGGAGGAGAGTAGCCACAGATGATTTTCAAGATGCCTTCTGGCTGCAACATTCAGCAGTCTGTGGCCCTGAGTTTCTGCACCCGGCTCACCTGGTGCCAGGGAAGATCAGCAGCCGGCAGAGCTGAGGCCTGAAGGGAGAAGACCTGCAGGGCTGTACCACCGAGTGCCTGTGAGAGTCAGAGTAAGCATCGCGTGGGCTGGATGAGAACCTCCCAGCAGAGCCGTCCTCCGAGGCCACCCTTCCCTTCCATTCCAGCTCATCCTTCACGGCCAGTGCCAGCAGCCTCTTCCCTGCGCTGGGCCACAGCCCTGCTGCATGCCCAGGCTCTCAGGCCCCTTTGTCCAGCAGCACACTGGTCAGAGGCTTAGCATCTCAAAGGACATCCTAGGCAACCGCTGCCCGAGGGAAAGTGCACCAAGGCAAGGACTTCACTTCATCCCATGATTAGGGGGTAAGAGAGCCAGGCTCCAGGGCTCCCTCAGGAACTCTTTCCAACCCCAGCTCAAATCTGCTCCCGCAGGAAGTCATGCAGACCGTCCCTTCTATAAATCTGTTTGTGGCAGCCATTTGGGCTCCCCACCTTGACCTCAGGCTTCACCTTGCTTACTTGGCTGTCCACTCTCTCTCACCCCTGACAGAGTCTACCTGGAGACTTATGCACAGTGGATATGTCTTAAGCTTTCTGTGGAATCAAATTGCCAATATACTCTGCCCAAGATGTGGATTTCCTGCTGGAAGGTAGGCCTTTTCTGCAGGGAGCACCTGTTCTTTGTGAGGCAGGCAAGCCAGACCCCCACACACACATGCGCTCTCGCGACAGCCACGCCCTCTCACCTCCAGGAGGTGAAGAAGACGAGAAAGATTCCTTCTCCTCACTCACCTCCTTCACCTTCCGCCCGGGGATGTTATGAGAATTAATGGGATAACAGATGAAGTGCCTCCAAGGAAACGGGCCACATAAATCCAAAGTATTGTTATTAAATTCCAAATTTAGCCCTCGGGATCGTTGAGACAGGACAGATCTGGGCTGGGAGCAATCCCAGCTGCATGGACAGGAAGTCCCTGTAGAATCAGAAGACACACAACTTACAGGCTTTGGGGGGCTAAAGCAAATCCTAAAAGTCCCCGCAGGCCTACATGTCCAGAGAGCCTCTATGCAATCCCACCAAGAAAGCAGCCAGCTTCAGCACCATCAACAGCAGGAAGCTGCCTGCTCCCTGAGGCAGCCCACGCCTCTTCCACCAGCTCTGAGTGTTAAAAACTCCCTCCTGCGGCTCGGTGCTCAGAGCACAGTGGCAAGCACCTACAGTCCCAGCTACTTGGGAGGCTGAGGCAAGTGGATCACTTGAACCCAGGAGTTTGAGGTTGCTGTGAGCTATGAAACCAGAGCACTCTATCCAGGGTGACAGACATCCATTTCAAAAACAAAAAACAAAAAACAAAAGGCTTAGTGTCTGTAGCTCAGCGGTTAGGGCTCCAGCCACATACATTGGAGCTGGTGGGTTTGAATCCAGCCTGGGCCTGCCACACAACAATGACAACTACAATAAAAAAATAGCCGGGCATTATGGTGGGTACCTGTAGTCCCAGCTACTTGGGAGGCTGAGGCAAAAGAATCACTTAAGCAAAGATTGAGCTGTGATGCCACAGCAATCTACTGAGGTGTGAGACTCTAGTGAGACTCTGTCTCAAAAAAAAAAAAAAAAAAAACTCCCTCCTGTCCAGCTAAACCCATTTCCCTGTATCTTCCACACTTTGGGACGTTTGTCACCCTTCTCGTAGCCTTTCTCTAACAGTACCTGTCCCTTCTCATTTCCAGGTAAATCCTCCTGGCCCCTTCAAACAGGCTTCAGGCACCATCATCTGCCACCATGTGATACCCCTTCCTGAATGGGCTCCTCTTTGTGGCTTCCAAAAATAACATCACCCGCAGAAGAGGTCCAACTGGGCAGAGCTGAGTCCCCCATTCCTTCATTCCAGGTGCCCACCTCCTACGGAGGCAGCTGGGGGCCCCCGTTGCTTCATTTCTCATCCCTGTCACATTGGGAAATCATACAACCAATCTCCATTTAGATTTTAGTCCAGAATCCCTGTCACAGGTGGATCTGGCCGGCTGTGACCCCAGAAGACACCAGGAATGACATCCAAGCTGGGAAGTGCCTCCTGGGAGCACAGTCACAGGCACAGGAACCAGCCCAACCCTTAGAGTCACACGGACCCATGTTCAAGACCCAGCTCTGCTGCTCACTGTGCAACTCTCAGCCAATGACTTAAATCCTGAGTTTCAGTTTGCTAAGCTCTGAAATAAGGACAATAATAGCTTCTTTATAAAGCTATTGTGAGAACAAAGGGTAATATATAGATAAAGTGCACCTAACACAGTAAATAGTAGGCTCTCAAAACTGGTAGGTGTTATTGTTACATTCAAAGTCCCATGGGGGCTGCGAACGGTGGCTCATACCTATAATCCCAATGCTTTGGGAGGCTGAGGAGGGAGGATCATTGAGTCTATGAGTTTGAGACCAGCCTGGGTAATACAGCAAGACCCTGTTTCTACAAAAAAATTTAAAAATTGGGTGGCACCTGTGGCTCAAAGGAGTAGGGCGCCAGCCCTATATGCCAGAGACGGCAGGTTCAAACCCACCCCCGGCCAAAAGCTGCAAGAAAAAAATTTAAAAATTAAGTCAGGCTTGGTGACATGTGCCTTAGTCACAGCTACTTGAGAGGCTAAGGCAGGAGGTTTGCTTGAGCCCAGGAGTTTGAGGCTACAGTGAGCCATGATAACACCATTGCACTCCAGCCTGGGTGCCAGAGCAAGACATTGTCCCTAAAAAGCTAATAATAAAAAACTAATAGGCTCAGTGCCCGTAGCACAGTGGTCATGGCATCAGTCACATACACCAAAGTTGGCAGGTTCGATCCCGGCCCAGGCCAGTTAACCAACAATGAAAAAATAGCCGGGCATTGTCGCAAGTGCCTGTAGTCCTAGCTCCTTGGGAGGCTGAGGCAAGAGAATCACTTAAGCCCAAGAGTTTGAGGTTGCTGTGAGCTGTGATGCGACAGCACTCTACCGAGGGCAACATAGTGAGACTCTGTCTCAAAAATATAAATAAGTAAATAAAAATAAAAAACTAATAAAAAGGCAAAGTATCATGGGAACACTGACAATAGATTCCAAGGACAGAAAACCCAGGAAGTGGTGATAGAAGCTGATTGATTTTTTTTTTCTTTATTTTTGCGACAGAATCTCACTCTATGGTCTCAGGCCAGAGTACTGTGGTGTCAGCCTAGCTCACAGTGACTTCAAACTCCTGGGCTCAAGTGATCCTCCTACCTCAGCCTCCCAAAAAGCTGGGACTTCAGGTACTAGCCACAATGCCCGGCTAATTTTTCTATTTTTAGTGGAAATGGTCGCAAACCCCTGAGCTCAGGCAATCTACCATCTCAGCCTCAGAGAGTGCTAGGATTACAGGTGTAAGCCACCAAGCCTGGCCTATCTGACTGATTTTTCAACAGTGGTGCCAATAAAATTCAATGGTGGGGAGGGAAAATTATTCTTCTGAACAAATGGTACTAGGACAACTGCATAGCCCCATGCAAAAGAAAGAAGTCAGCTTTACACCAGCTACAAAAATTAACTCAAATCGGATCACAGGCCTAAGTGTAAGAGCTTTTAGTATAAAACTCATAAAAGACAACATGGGGTAAATCTTTGTGACTTTAGATTATGCAATGGTTTCTTAGATATAATATCAAAAACACAAGCAACAAAAGAAAAAATGAATAACTTGGAATTTATCCAAATTTAAAATATTTCCCTTTTAAAGCATACCATCAAGGATTGCCTATACCCAAGAGTTAGAGTAGTGAGCTATGGTCATGCCCCAAGGTGGGGCCAGACACGGTGGCTCATGCCTGTAATCTTAGCTATCTAGGAGACCAACGCATGTGAATAGCTTTAGCTCAGGAGTTTGACACCAGCCTGAGCAAGAGCAAAATCCAGTGTCTACAAAAATGGAAAAACCAGCCGGGCATGGTGGCATGCACCTGTAGTCTCAGCTACTCAGGAGGCTGAGGGAAGAGGATCACTTAAGCCCAAGAGACTGAGGTTGCTGTAAGCTATAATGACGCCATGGCACTCTACCCAGGGCAACAGAGTGAATTGCAGGCTCAAAATACATAAATAAATAATATATATTTTTTTGAGACAGAATGTTACTATGTCGCCCTCAATAGAGCGCTGGTGACATCACAGCTCACAGCAACCTCCAACTCTTGGGCTTAAATGATTCTCTTGCCTCAGTCTCCCAAGTATGGGACTACAGGCTCGCACCACAATGCCCAACTATTTTTTGGTTATAATTGTCATTGTTGGCTTGGCGCCTATGGCTCAACGGGCTAAGGCACCAGCCACGTACACCTGAGCTGGCGGGTTCGAATCTAGCCTGGGCCCACCAAACAACAATGACAGCTGCAAACAAAAAAAAAATGTCTGGGTGTTGTGGTGGGCGCTTGTAGTCCCAGCTACTTGGGAGGCGGAGGCAAGAGACTCGCTTGAGCCCAGGAATTGGAGGTTGCTGTGAGCTGTGATGCCATTGCACTCTATCCAAGGTGACAGCTTGAGGCTCTGTCTCAAAAAAATAAATAAATAAAAATAAAATAATTGTCATTGTTGTTTGGCAGGCCCAGGCTGGGCTTGAACCCGCCAGCTACAGTGTGTGTGGCTGGCGCCCTACCCGCTGAGCTACAGGTGCCAAGCCAATAATAACTTTTTTTTAAAAAGACACCATCAAGAAAATGTAAAAGACAACCCACGGAATGGGAGAAAATATTTGCAAACCAATTTTAAATGGGTACAGAATTTAAATAGGCCTTATTTTTTGAGACAGTCTCAAGCCGTCGCCCTGGGTAGAGTGCCATGGTGAGGATGGTGTGAGCTGTGATGCCACAGCACTCTACTGTGGGCGACATAGTGAGACTCTATCTCAAAAAAAAAAAAAAGAGAGAGAGAGAGAAATTTCACCTGATAGCTCAAGTGATCCCAAGTGATCGAGAGACAGGGTCTCGATTTTGCTCAGGCTGGTCTCAAATCCGTGAGCTCAGGCAATCCACCTGCCTTGGCCTCTCAGAGTGCTAGGATTACAGGTGTGAGCTACTGCACCTGGCCAATAGACCTGCTTCTAAAAAAGATATATAAACACCAGTAAGCACATAGTCACTATGAAATGCAAATCGAAACTGTAACATAGCCAGGTGCAATGGCTCATGCCTATGACCTCACGCCTATGACTTCATGTCTATGACACTAGCCCTTTGGAAGCCAAGGAAAAATGGCAAGACCTCATCTCTACAAAAAACTTCAAAAATAAAAAATTAGCTAGGTGTGGTGATATGTTCCTGTAGTCCCAGCTACCCAACAGACTGAAACAAGAGGATTGCTAGAGCCCAGGAGTTTGAGGTTGCAGTGAGCTATGATCACGCCACTTCACTCCAGTGTAGATGTCTCAACAACAACAGAAAAAAAAACAAAACCATAAAGAGACACCACTTCACATCCACTTGAACAGCTAAAATCAAAAGTACAGATAATACAAGTGTTGGAGAGGATGTGGAGAAATTTAACTGCTCATACACTGCTTGGGGGGCATTTAAAATGGTACTGCCTCTGCAAAAAACAGTCTGGCAATTTCTCCAAATGTTACACATCAAGTTACCATAGGACCTGGCAGTTCCATTCCGAGGTATACATCCAAGAGAAATTAAAACATCCACTTGTATGTGATTTTTCATAACTGCAAATTATTCCTGATAGCCAGTAAGTACAAACCACCAAAACTATATCAACTGATGAATAGCTGAATAAAATGTGGTAAATTTATACAACGGGATGTTGTTATTCAGTAATTAAAAGGAATGAATCGTGGTCGGGCATGGTGGCTCATGCCTGTAATCCAAGCACTCTGGGAGGCCAAGGCAGGTGGATCTCCCGAGCCTAGGAATTCGAGACCAGCCTGAGAAAGAGTGAGATTCCATCTCTAAAAAGTAGCCTGGCTCGGCGCCTATGGCTCAATGGGCTGAGGCGCCAGCCACGTACACCTGAGCTGGTGGGTTCGAATCCAGCCCAGGCCCGCCAAACAACAATGACGGCTGCAACCAGAAAATGGCCAGGCGTTGTGGCAGGCGTCTGAAGTCCCAGCTACTTGGGAGGCTGAGGCAAGAGACTCGCTTGAGCCCAGGAATTTGAAGCTGCTGTGAGCTATAATGCTATGGCACTCTACCCAAGGCGACAGGGTGGGACTTGTCTCAAAAAAAATAAAAAGGAAAAAAGTCTACATAACATGAGTTTGTTTGTTTGTTTATTTATTTATTTATTTATGGACACGACAAAAATGTTCAGAAATTAGGCAGTGGTGGCTCAACACCTGTAGCACATTGGTTACAGCACCAACCACATATGCCGAAGTTGGTGGGTTCAAACTCAGCCTGGGTCATCTAAAACAACCGTGACAACTGCAACAAAAAATAGCTGGGCTTTGTGGTGGGCTAGTCCCAGCTACTTCGGAGGCTGAGGCAAGAGAATCATTTAAGCCCAAGAGTTGGAGGTTGCTGTGAGCTGTGAAGCCATGGCACTCTACCAAGGGCGACATAGTGAGACTCTGTCTCAAAAAAAAGAGAGAGAGAAAGAAATTAGGCAGTGGTGATGGCTGCACTGCTGGGAAGAGACCCACTGGATTGCACACTTTTAAAAGGGTGAATATATACAGCCTGTGAATTATATCTCAGTAAGGCTGTCATTCTTTTTTCAAAGTGGCAACCTCAGGTGGGCTGGGAGTGACAAAGAGAAAAAGGCAGAAGTATCAGCAACAGGTCAGCGGCTGTGCGGGACACACCAGCAGCCCCTCCATCTTTACCTCGCTCCATAAATGTTCCCTCAGCCCCAGCTGCATGGGAGGCGGCTCCATGAACTGCCAAGGCCAGGATGGGACCTTCCCCTGGGCTGGACCAATGTCATGTTCCTGAGAAGTGTTTCGTGGAATGCAGGGTCTAACTAATGTCATTGGATGCCTGGGATGGGGAGGAGTGGGAGGCTGGGTGTGGTAGACTTGGGAAAGAAAGGGAGCCAGAAATCCAGTCTGCAGAGGGACAGGCTAGACTCAGAGGAGAGGCAGGGAAATGGGGATAAGGAAGAGCTGATTTGTTCTGAAATGATTTTCCAGCCCCAATTCCAGGGCAACTGCCAGCACCGCCTACCTTTTGCTTCTGTTAGACCACAGTTTAGTTTCCAATAAACTCCTCCTTTGCTTGAGAGGCTTCAGTCTATGAAGCATCCATTTGCTTCTTCCTGCTATGGCAAAGACTGCTCACTGTCCCCTAAAACCGTTGTCCCTATGTTTGCCTGGGCCAGGGCTGCCAACATTTCCCTCCTTCACAGTTCCTCGGTGTTGCGGGAGACTAAGTCCCAGTCAGTGGAATAGGAGCAGAAACAGCACAGGTGACTTCTGACCAGGCCTCTGTAGGGAACTGACAGGCCCCAGGACCAGGGCAAGGCACTCCAGGGGTCAGGGAAGCGCTGCCCCTGCCCCTGCACCACCCTGAATTAAGCTCCTTAGAGCTCAAGAGGCTACGTGAATTCATTGCCACACCCATGCCAATGCTGTTAGCCCAGCTGCAATTGGCAACCACCCCACAGAATGGCACCGGCACTGAACAGCAAAGCCGAGAGAGAAGTTCAGCCCCCTGAAGGGCGGCATCCACCATCCCTGACGTCTCCTCAGCACCTGGAGGGCTTCTTTCACGAGCTAATGACCATCCTCACCGTTGAAGGCAGAGTGGAGCTGAGCGTCCAGTGAGACGCAGCAGAAGGCCTCCTACATGGCACACCATCCAGACCAACCACAGAGCCTGCTGGAGAGCAATGTGGATGTTTCAACTCTCAGCAGCCCTGGGAACGCTTCTGTCCAGGACACACTCTGTGAGACAGCACAAAGCAACAAGCTGGGCGGCGCCTGTGGCTCAGCGAGTAGGGCACCAGTCCCATATACCGAAGGTGGTGGGTTCAAACCCGGCCTTGGCTGAACTGCAAAACAAAAAAATAGCCAGGGGTTGTGGCGGGCGCCTGTAGTCCCAGCTACTAGGGAGGCTGAGGCAAGAGAATCGCCTAAGCCCAGGAGTTGGAGGTTACTGTGAGCTGTGTGACACCACAGCACTCTACCAAGGGTGATAGAGTGAGACTCGGTCTCTACAAAAAAAAAAAAAAAAAAGCAACAAGCTGAATGGCAGGGAGCAGTCACCAGACCACACTGTGGTGTTTGTAACCCTGAAAGTGTAAGGAAGCAACACGAGTGGCAGGTGGCTTGCCTGTGGTAAGGAGGGGAGTGAGCTCCAGGAAAAGAAGTCTGAGGCTCACTCCTTTCCCCACCATAAATGAGCTGAGGGACTTGGGACAAGTCACCTAAACTCTCTGTGCCTCAGAAGCCTCACCCCTATGCAGGAGAGGCTTTTCTCCCTGCCAGCTGCACAGAGGGGCCAAGTCACTTGAAGAGCTTTCCTTTTCCTCTCCAAGGAGCCTGAAGGAAAAAGGCACTTTGTTTAACGTGTTTGCTCCACCAAGGAAAGCTGTAGCTCACTGGTGGTTTGCCTGTGGGGAGGGAGATTCCCAACCAAGCTCTCTGAATATCACTGTAGATGGTAAGACCCAGCAGACAGCTAGACCAGATGCCCTCTGAATCCCTGAGCGACCAGGGCTGTGATCATCTGAGAAGGCATTTCCAGAGACTTACTGCCCAGGCAGAGTGGCAGCTCCACGGCTACATGGTTATGGTTATGCCAATCCCCAGATTAATGAGATGGATACTGAAGCCCCTCTGAGGCAAAGTATTTTTGGAAGAAATACACCCTGCAGCTGAGATGGGGAGAACATGGTATAAATGTTTCCCTCTTGCAAGCAGCACAGAGTAGAAATCTGTAGAAGCAAATCCTGGAGGTCTGACGATTTGGACTTTTTTAAAAATCCGGTATGATAGGCTCTACCTGACTGCCTCACACCAAGTCCCTGGAAATGCTTAGTTAGTGGCCGCAGAAGACGGATGTCGTGCAGCAGGCACACAGCTTCCCTGCAATCCCAAGCCCTTGAGAAACACAAGGCTGTCTCTTCCTCAACTCCCAGGACAACATGGAGAGAAAAAGAGACAGACAGCCGCCTTCTCAGCATCACTCCTTCACCCTACAGCGAGAAGGGGACTTTCCAGAAATCTGAATGTGGTGAGGCAGGGCTGAGGTTCCAAGAGCCATCCTGGGACCCAGCACTCGGGCCACCACCCAAGCTTGTCAAAGCACAGGACAGAGGCATGGCACTGTAGGGAGAACGTGGAACCAGAATCAGGCTGAGGTTCTAGCATTCTGCCCCCTGAAGAAATGACAAGCTGCCTGTCTGAGCAGCTACAAAAGGGGAGTGTTGTTTGCGCCAGTTCTGAAAGACCCCGCAGCACGGATGGGCAGACAGCACCGTGCACATGCGGACAGCAGTAAGCCCTCCAGGTTCAGCTTCCTATAAACAAGATTACCACCCCCATTAGACCTTCTCTAAGAAGAAAGAGTGACCGCTCCAGTTGATCTAGCATCAGGCTTTTTTCATGCTTTCACAAGGGTAGCCACCTTGACAACAAAGCGGGCGTCTTCCAAGCCTGTGCCAACAGCGCCCCCTTGTGGGCATCTGCCGCGGCGCATCAGACCTCTTTATTTCACCACAGGGAAAGGCAGCTATGGGACAGTCTGTAACCCCACACTTCCAAGTCTCCACAGTTATCCCCCTCTGGAATGTCCTCCCCTCCCCTTAGTTCAACAGTTTAGCCTGCATCTGAATCACGTGGCAGGCTGGTAAACCGACAGGTTGCTGGGCCCTACTCTTGTTTTCTGACTTAGTATTTAGAGTGGAAGCCAAGTATTTGCATTCTAAACCAGCTCCCAGTGACGCTGACCCCACTATCCAGGACCACACTTAGAAACGGCCTTAGCTAATCCCTGTGCACTCCTTGAGACTCAGCTCAATTTCTTCCTTACCCAGATGTTCCACAAATGTCCTCATCTTTATCATAGAGTGTCAGAGCTGTGTAACTTTGACCAAGTTCTTTGACCTGAGCCTCAGTTTCCTCATCCATAAAAATGGAGTTAACAGTACCTCCCTCAAAGTATTTGTAAAAGGTAATGGAGGTATTTTGTGAAACAGAATTAGTACCTGGGGTGGCGCCTGTGGCCCAGTGAGTAGGGCGCCAGCCCCATATACCAAGGATGGCAGGTTCAAACCCGACCCCAGCCAAACTGCAACAAAAAATAGCGGGGCATTGCGCATGTAGTCCCAGCTACTCGGAAGGCTGAGGAAAGAGAATCGCCTAAGCCCAAGAACTGGAGGTTGCTGTTAGCTGTGATACCACAGCATCCTACTTAGAGTGATAAATTGAGACTCTGTCTCTATAAAAAAAAAAAAAAAAAAAAGGAATTAGTACCTGACACATAGTAAGCACTCAACAAATGTTAGCTATTCTGTGATCATTATTAGTGGTTTTAAAAAAAAGGGCTTTTTTTGTTGTGTTTGTTTTTCTTTTTTGAGGCAGAGTCTCACTCTCACCCTGGGTAGAGTATCATAGCATTATCACTGCTTACAGCAATCTCAAACTCTTGGGCTCAGTGAAGTGATCCTCTTGCCTCAGATACCCAGTTTACTTTTCTATTTTTAGTAGAGACTGGGTCTCACTCTTGCTCAGGCTGGTCTTAAACTCCTGAGCTGAAGCAATCCACCCACCTCAGCCACCCAGAGTGCTGGGATTACAGGCATAAGCCACCATGCCCAACCTATTTGCCAGCTTCTTGAGGACAGACACAAGCACATCATAGAAGAGACACAATTCTTAGAGGAACTTAATGACCCTTTAGTCCAGTTTCCCAAACCTGGCTGATCAGCACCATCACCTGGGATGTTAATAACAGATGCCCTGGGGGCCACCCTAACCCAACTCTGAAAACTGGGGCAACAGGCTAGGCATTTGTACTTTTAACAAACCTCCAAGGTGCCAGACTTAGGGACTACTTATTTAGTCCTCATACCTGATACAGAAACAGGGAAATGGAAGCCCAGAAAAGGGAAGTCCTTTCTTTGCCATCCAAGGCCCCAGCTGGCTGGAGGCTGCATTGGGATCAGAAACTGTCTCTTGATTTCTGGTTTGGTCCTTTTCCCATCATGCTGCATTATTTGAATGTGATCTCACCGACCCATAACCCTCTGCACAAATCCCTCTCCAACATGCATGAATAGCCTTCAGTTTAAGTATTTCCTGGGTGGAGAAACTCAGCATGTGAGAAGGGTACTTGACCCTCTGCTAAACATCTAAGGTTCTCCAGCATTTGCTTTTTATTCAACCAAAATATTGCACAAGAGAACCTCACAGCCTGGGATACAAAATCCTTCCTGATCTGCTCGCCACCGACCTCTCCCAACTCATTTTCCCCCAGGACCTCATTTATACCCTAACACCCATCCAGACCGTAGATACTGTCCTGAGGGTACCACTTCTGCCTCCCTCACACCAGGTATACAAGATATACAGGAAATTCAAGGGTGAGTGCATGGGGAAGGACAGATGAATGTTTGTTCACAGAGCTCTAGAAAAGTCTTACTGCTTTGCCAGCACAAATAAATGAAGTGTCATACTTCTGAGCTCTTGAAGCCAACCTGAAGTCTACTTTTGAAATGGAATTTCTCCTACATGAAATGCACCATGCAAAACTGTGGGAAGTCTCCAGTCACACAGGAGAGGCTTCCATCTTATTGATTCAAAAGAATGCCTATCTGCATATTCTGCTCCCACCCAGCCAGTCTCACCTGCACTCTTCTTCCTGAAAAATGTCTCACCTGTCCCATAACTAACTGCTTGTTCCCACATGCTTACTTTTCCATCTTTTCATGGTCTCAAGTGAAACCGTTCTCCAGTGCACCCAAATGAGATCACGTCTCACCCCAGCTGGTGAGGAGTCCCTCCTTATGAAAGGGAAGCATGTTCCCAGACTCTCCGTGGATGCTTGAAACCAGATAGTACCAAACTCCATCTACACCATGTTCTATCCTCTACATACTTATGATAAATCTTAATTTATAAATTAGGCATAGTAAGAGATGAACAGTAAAACAATTAGAATACACTGCAATAAAAGCTACATGTGTGGTTCCTCTCAAAATCGTCTTGTACCATACTTCTTGCGGTGTGAGAAATCACACCCACATGTACGCTGAGGTGAAGGGAATGACAGAGGCACTGCTGCCCTTCAGTGTTACCTTGTGAGGGTCATCGCTTTCAGGTTATCGGGACCATGGTTTTCTGGGACTATAGCTGACCACAGGTAACTGAAACCTCGGGCAATAAACTATGAGTGGGGGAAATAGGGGACTAACATACTTCTCCCAGAACCTTCCAGAGCCCAACCTCTGTACCCTCACCTTGGCTCTGTATCTCTATCATATCACAATCATGCACTGTCTGCTACCTCATAGCAAGGAACAGGAGCCAGACTGTGAGATCATGAGTTGAGCTGTTCTAACTTCCTCGGAGTTTTGAAGACAGAAACAGTTTCTTTGTCTTATCTCTCCAGCTCCTAGAACAGGGGCACAGTAATAGCAGGTCAGAAATTCAACACGGAGTTTAGTTGGCCATCCAGCACTTGTTCAATAAACCTATGGCAATTGGCACCCTGACGAACACATAATACATACAAAATAAAAATCTTGAGTCTTGGCTGGGTGCTGGCCACATGCTCCAAGGCTGGTGGGTTCAAACCCAGCCCAGGCCTGCTAAACAAACAAACAAAAAAATAGCTCAGCATTGTGGCAAGCACCTGTAGTCCCAGCTACTACGGAGGCAGAGGCAAAAGGGTCACTTGAGCCCAAGAGTTTGAGGTTGCTGTGAGCTATGACGTGAGACTCTTATCTCAATAAAATAAAAATTAAAAATTATGAGTCTTGTACACCACTATAAGCCCAGCAGAAAGTAGCGTCTGAGTAACTAAATGCATAGCGAAGCTTTGGAGTCAGACAACTGCACTCCAATCCCACTCCCACATCTTGGTGGTTAAGATGTTAGTAAATGGCTTAACTGCTCTACATCCAACATGGGTCCAGTATGACCCGCCTCTTGGGGAGATCCATTGATCATACAGAGTTGAGCATGGTACCTATCTCAGCTCTAAAGTATGATGTAAGATGCCATCTTTAAGGGGGGGGGTTCAAAATAACTTGCCAGGGAAGAAAGAGCCAAGGAGTTAAAGCTGCCTGATTTCAGTAATCCAGCTACAAATAGAACTCAAGGTATGGTGCTAGGGCAAGCTAAAAAGCACCCCAATATTCTTGGGTCCTTTATAACTGACCCTCCAGAGCCATCTCTAGCTTCTCTTCTCTCCAGTCTTCAAAAATCCCTGCTTTCCTCATTAAGCCACAGCTTCCCACTAGTGTTAAGTTGAAGGAGAGGATGTGTTCTCTCATTGTTGACTCAGCTCAGTAAAGTCAACTTTGCATTTTTATGAAAAGCTCTTGCAAAGCCTGTTGACAGCAGACTGTGGTCTGGTTACTGTCAGGGCCTACACAGTGCTAAAGCTACAAGAATCCTCGAGTTCAAAAGCACAACTGTCCAGTTTAAAGTGAATTCCCTCAAGTTCTTCCTGACACACAGTTGCTTAGCACAAGTTTCCAAACTGTTCTCAGAGATGCTACATCCTGAGCCTCAAAATAGCCTTCTGAGTCAGGGTGGCTGAGCAGGTACCCCTGGGAACCCCAATTTAAAGAGAAATTAACCCAAAGGACCAGGTGACTTCCCCCAAGACACCCAGGACTAGATAGAAGCATGCAGAAGGGAAACACAGCCAGAGGGAAGCTAGATAAGGGTGCAAAACTGCAGTAGAATGGGCAGCACCTGTGGCTCAAAGTAGGGCACCAGCCCCATATGCCAGAGGTGGAGGGTTCAAACCCAACCCTGCCCAAAAACTGCAAAAAAATTGCAGTAGGACCAGAACCTGTAGTGACCTGGAGAACACACGCCTGTCCCAAAAGACATGGCCGACCCCTAGCCCAGACAACTGTCACCACGCAGGACAGTGGGCTACTTGCTTCTTCACCTATTTCAACAGACTAAAAGTCTGGATCCTTATGTAAAACTTGCCAAGCTTCCAAATGCTATGCCAATGTTAACAAACCTTATAGGGAAGACTGCCGGTTTGACTTCTGCAACACCCCAGCTAAGAAAGTGTCCCTGGGAAAATAGGCCCAGCCTTCATGAACACAATTCCCTCTTCCAAAGAGCACAGCCCAGTGGAAAAGCCCTGTCCCGGATCTTGCAGAGGCCAAACCTTACTGCAGTCAGGCTCCGCGCAGCTGCGCATTTTCTCATCTGATGTGAAGATGCCCCACTTTATGCAAACCTTCCCCCAGTTCCTGTTCTGTTGCTTCCACCTGCTCTGCTCCTGGTGGCAACTTGTCCCGTCCCAGCAGACCTTCCAGGATGGAACCCACAGCCTCGACCCTGCAAAGTGCTCACCCCAGGCTTTCTCTGCTCCACCCTACCTCAGTGGTTCCATAACCTCAGCTGAACACAGGTATGACCTTTGGTTTCTATGCACTGCTGGCCAAAAAACCCCCAAGTAATCTGGTTTGGTAAAAACTAAAGCTCTCGGGCACCGTGTGGTTCAAAGGAGTAGGGTGCTGGCACCATATGCTGGAGGTGGCAGGTTCAAATCCAGACCCAGGAAAAACTGCAAAAAAATGAAAAAAACTAAAACTCTGTGATCCTAAATGCCCCAGTATTCCACACTTGCCCTGCCAGTAGGCTATCTTTTTTTTTTTTTTTGAGACAGAGCCTCAAGCTGTCACCCTGGATAGGGTGCCGTGGCATCACAGCTCACAGTAACCTCCAATTCCTAGGCTCAAGCAAGTCTCCTGCCTCTGTCTCCTAAGTAGCTGGGACTACAGGTGCCCACCACAACGCCTGGGCATTTTTTGGTTGCAGCTGTCGTTGTCTGAGGGGCCCAGGCTGGATTCGAACCTGCCAGCTCAGGTGTATGTGGCTGGTGCCTTAGCCCGTTGAGCCACAGGCACCAAGCCAGGATATATGATCTTAATTCCTGGTCCTAGCAAAAGAGCCAAGTTCTTCACC
>CAUYON010074182.1:0-19124 GCA_963573935.1 Arctocebus calabarensis | reverse complement strand
TATACCCAAAAGACCAAAAATCACATTATAACAAAGACATCTGTACCAGAATGTTCATTGCAGCCCAATTCATAATTGCTAAATCATGAAAGAAGCCCAAGTGCCCATTGACCCATGAATGGATTAATAAATTGTGGTACATACATACCATGGAATATTACACAGCCTTAAAAAAAGATGGAGACTTTACCTTTCTCATGTTTACATGGATGGAGCTGGAAAATATTCTTCTTAGCAAAGTATCTCAAGAATGGAAGAAAAAGTATCCAATGTACTCAGTCCTACTATGAAGCTAATTTATAGCTTTCATATGAAAGCCATAACCTAACTATAGCACAAGATTATGGGGAAAGGGGCAAGGGAGGGGAGGGGTGAGGTTGGGGTGGAGGGAGGGAATTGATGGGGCCACACCTATGGTGTATCTTAGATGGGTACAGGCGAAACTTACTAAATGCAGAATACAAATGTCTTCTTACAATAACTAAGAAAATGCCATGAAGGCTATGTTAATCAGTTTGATGAAAATAGTTCAGATTGTTTATGAAACCAGCACATTGCACCCCTTGATTGCACTAATGTATACAGCTATGACTTAATAATAATAAAAAGAAAAAAAAAAAAGAAAGTCTAGCCTGAGATTCCTTATAAAACGTTCCAGCAAAGCCAATTTAAAGAAAAAGAGCCTCGATGGCTAATAATTAATTATTCTTACTGTACTTTATGCAAATAATCAAACCCGTATCCTGAAAGCACAGTTTATTTTAACAAATAAGTTAGTTCTGTTATATTTTGTTTTTAATAAAAGGGGAAATTAGAGAGAGAAATGATTCAAAGAAAAAAAAAGGTTATAATTCACCTGTATTAAATCCCAGCCTCATCTGTAATGTCGACTCATAAAATGAGACATAACTGTTTTACTAAAGTAATCTGTTAAATGGAACTAAGAGACTGGTCAAAGAGTATAGAATTATATACAGTAATTATATCTCTTCTGAAGCCTTAAGACTCAACAAAAATCACCTGTTCGCTACACTGGGAAAACTTGTGCAGTCTTAAATGTTATTTACTGTGTAAATACTGTGTATTTATATAAAAAAACCTAAAATAAGAATTTCCCAGTAAATGGTATAGCTGTAAAAAAAATTTTAGAAAAAGTAGGAAGGAAAAATATCCACTGGGGTATTTAACTGTGTTCTCTTCAGTCTTTTGTATCTGTACATCTTTTCTCTCTGGAAGATCTAGGAAACCAAGTCTATGTCTAGAATCAGCATCATCCTGACCACACCTACAGCAGTGAAGGTGAAAGGAATCCTCACCTCAGGTCATCACAGCTAGCCGAATAAGATTTCACTGCCCCTTGGGAAGTGAAGGTAACTTTAAGGCAGTCAACATGTCCTGCTGTGGTCACATAATGGGAGCTGGCTAGTCAGTGCACAGCTGAAGCCTGAGGAACTCCTCGAGTGACTTGTCTTAATTGAACTTTTGGACTTTGGAAAAAAGAGGGGAAATGTCACAGGGAAAAAGTAAAAACTCATATGTATATTAGCTGACCACCTTGGAAGAATAGAGCCTGTGGGCCACAGATTAGTGATAAAATGGCATTTTGTTGGGCTGAGAGGCATGCAGAGAGAGTGGAGAGTGTCACAGCTATTAGCAGAGAGGCTGTGCCTTGGAAAGTGTTACAATTCAGGCAGTCTGGTAAACTCTGGATGGCCCTTGAAAAATTGAGAGAGAGTGCAAATCTCATGCTAAATATGTATCCATATCTAAGGTGAACAATCTCTGAAAGGGGGGAGAAGGCCCAAGTCAAAGGCTTCCTTTTTAAGGGGTAAATACTGGCCCTGAGAGATAATATGGCCAGGACTTGATAGATGGAAAAATACCTTTAAAACTGAAGGAGTGTTCTAGCAAATGAATGAATGTAGCCTCTCACCTTGAACAAGGTTATTAACTCTTTGCTGCAGTTTTTGTCTGGAGAGGAGATTAGGGTGGTGTGTGCTCCTTAGTCAGGGTAGAGCCATCCAAAATGTTTGAAACTGCTTTGTTCATAACCTTGCTGAGACTCAGAGAGTTTATGCCTGGAAATAGGAATCTGATGTTTGAACTCACCTGAGTCTGAAATGGAAGTTCCCTGTTCAGCCATAAATGGGAAAATTAATAGTATTGCATACCCCTTATTAGCCCCTCTGCAATAATGCAGATGAATCAAGGATTTGATTCTCCAAAAGACCAGTGGGGAATGTTGTAGGCCAACAGCCCCCAAAAGATCTGAGTTTGTCTCAGTCTGTTTCAGCCTTGGTCCCCAGCATGCCCCCCCCTCCTTGGGTTAATTCTGGGAACAGGTTCCTAATGAGGAAGTTCTCCAAGTTCCCTGACTCACTAGCCAGCTAAACAATAGTAAAAACTCACTCAAGCAGAGTTTCCCAAGCTACTGAGCTTTCCAAACTGTTCCCATGTCAATTGCCATGCAGAAGCCCACGCCCCTCCCCCAGATAACCTCCACATGTTGCTTCTGTTTTCACTTGGCTTGCCACATAGCAATGAAAAAGGGTATAAAAGGCTGCGTGCATTTCTCTTCAGGGCCGTTTGCCCTTTGGGGGCAGCGGCCTGCATGCGCAGGTGTAATAAATCATCACCATGTTATTTGAGCCTAAAGTGGGGTCCATGTTTTCTTATGGGTGGCTACAGTTACAACAAAGTGATATTTCAAGCTTGGACAAAAATTCCTGATTCCCAGGTACTCACTAGCTCATTTGCCACACCATACGCCAAGGGGTTACTTGCTTGCAAAATGCCATAAACCACCAAATTGAGAATAATCTAGAAACTGTTGAAATTTAAGCTACTCAATTTGCTTATGGAAATACTAATTCAATTGTTAGATTGTTTCTCCTTCAAGAGAACACAATCCCATCATTGCTGATATGATCAAAGCTTGTCACAATATTGGCACTGAAAGCCATAAAGCACAAGTTTTGGCAGTGGCTTTACCTCACATCAGTGCTATCAGTGTGGACAAGAAGTGTATTTTCAAAAACTTTCCCCCCTTAATGATAACCCCCAAACACCAACAATGCTAATGTGTTACCTAATAAAAAATGTCCCAGATGCAATGAAAAATTTCATTGGACCAATCAATGTTGCTCAAAATTTGACCTCCAAGGCAATCCCCTGTCAGGAAACTAGAAGAGAGGTACAGACTCCAGTGCCCTTCAAACCAAAGGAGGTGATTCCTGAGGACACATTAAATTAAATTCTCAATTTGAATATCCCCCCAATTGATAGAGATTTGTTGATTTAGTATCATTTCTTACTGGAGTAATAAATACTTATAATTTATTTTTGTCTGATGACATAAGAGATAAAAAAGAAAGAAACTTCAGTGGAAGCATGTACTTCCGTGTGGGGACCACTTCCACCTGGTAAAGTGGGATGTATCATTGGTAAAACAATGCCACCTTGCATGGAAGCTCAAGTAATGACTGCCTGGTGTCCTTCCACCTGATTTTACGGGGCAAATTAGAGTTGTTTTAAAAAATTTTTTTCCTTGATTTTCCCTAAAGATACTATTTCTCAAATCATTTTAATGCCATAAGATTACCCCTTTAGGTAGGGAGGAAGCTATTAATGTACAACCAGATGTTTTCTTGACCACTATATTAGGAAAATCCAGACCATTTTTGACTGCAAGAGTCAACAAAAAATCTATCACAGGTTTAGTTAATTCTGGGGCTACTATTGCCATCGAAGATTGCCTAAGATTTGGGAATCACCGGTTTCTCCTTCCTCTATTGCTGGCTTAGGAGGGGTTAAGTGCCCTAAGCAAAGTACATTCCCTCTCCTTTGTGTAAACCCAGATAATCAACCAGCTATACTCTGCCTCTATGATTTAGATCTCCCTTATACTTTGTAGGGAAGAGATTTGCTGGCATAGTGGAATGTTCAGATTACTACCATGTCAAATTTATCTTAGAGGCCACTGAGGTTAAACCACTCCAATTACAATAGAAACCAGGTCACTGGATTTGGGCGGATATGTGACTGGTAAAGGGGGAAAGACTTAATCAAACCAGATAATTAGTCCAAGAACAGCACCAGGTAGTGATACAGAGCCATCTGTTAGTGCCTGGAGTACTCCAAATTTTGCATACCAAAAAAGTCTGGAAAATGGAGATAAACTCATGACCTTAGGTTAGTGAATGCCTACATTGTTTCTATAGGAGCTTTACAACCTGGACTTCCTTATCCTGCTTTAATTCCCCAAGAATATTTGCTTTTGACTATTGATTTAAAGAATTGTTTTTTCAATATCCCTTTACATCATTATGATAAAGCAACATTTCCATTTTCTGTCCCTAGCATTAATTGTGGGGCAACAATGGCATGCTATGAATGGAAAGTTTTACCCCAAGGAATGATTAACAGTCCCACTTTATGTCAGATTTTTTTCTTTTTTTTGCAGTTCTTGGCCAGGGCTCTGTTTGAACCTGCTACCTTTGGTATATGGGGCCAGCACCCTACTCCTTTGAGCCACAGGTGTCACTCCATGTCAGCTTTATGTTGCTAAAGCACTCACTCCCACCTGGGGCAAGTTTCTGTCTGCCTTAATATCTCATTATATGAATGACATTTTATAAGCCCATCAGGATAAAGTTATTCTTTCCCAAATGTTTCAATTTTTAACCACTTCTGTGGCCCAAGCAGGCCTACAGATAGCCCCTGAAAAAGCTCAAACTCAAGACTCTTGGCAACATTTAGGCCACAACAAGTTTCTTTGCATATCCTTGATAATATCACCCTCCTCAAGAATTTATAAAAATTAGGATATATATATATTACATACATCTTTGGGTATTCCTACTCATGCTTTGACCCATCTCTTTAGAACATTAAAGGGAAATCCTGCCCTCGATTCCCTACATGTTTTATCTCCAAAAGTTAGATAAGAACTAAATTATATAGAATGATTAATTAAACAGAAACAGCTCATTCATGTTTAAAAAGGACAGCCAATTAGTCTTCTGATTTTAAAGACTCCTTATAATTTAACTGGCTGATTATGTCTATTCACACCACAATTAGGAATAGTTGAGTGGTTATTTTTGGCTCATTACCCAAAGAAAAAATTATTTACAACAAATGACCAATGATTTTCTTTAATCCAAAGGCAGACTTAAATGCCAACAACTGACTGGGCCTGATCTTCATGTTATCCCTGGTATAGATAAAGTTTTATGATAGCTTGGAGACACAGTAAATTGTTATGAATAGCCCTTACATGTTTTATTAGAGAATGATAATTTACAAACCCTTCTTATCAAAAACATATATGGGTGGCTGGGCGCGGTGGCTCACTCCTGTAATCCTAGCACTCTGGGAGGCAAAGGCAGATGGATTGCCTGAGCTCACAGGTTTGAGAAGAGCCTGAGCAAGAGTGAGACCTCATTTCTAAAAATAGCCAGGTGTTGTGGCAGGCTGAGGCAAGAGAATCGCTTGAGCGCAAGAGTTTGAAGTTGCTGTGAGATATGATGCCACAGCACTCTCCCAAGAGTGAAAAAGTGAGACTCCATTTTTTTAAAAAAAAAGAATATTTATATGCTCCAGATACCATTTACTTCCTTTAACTAAATTCAATCCCATTTCCCATACACCCATATTAAAACATCTTCACTATACTTATTGCTAGATTTGTAAAAAGTGGCAAAAGAGTAGGCACATGGAAACATCTAAATGAGTGGGAACATTCTATTAGTACTGGCATTTAATTATACAGTGCACTGAACTCACTGCCACGGTCTTAGCATTAGAATGTTTCCCTTTACAGCTTTTGAATATCATGGCAGATTCCACTTATGTAGTCTATATAGTTCAAGTTTTTACTGATGCCCACATTCATCACATTTTTGACAAAGTTTTATATGACTTTTCTCCTCTTCAAAACCATTTATTGACTGAGGGAGGAGCAAGACGGCAGACCAGAAGGATTGTTCAGATGAGCTCTCCTAAAAGAAATGGTGAAAAAGAGAGAACCCAGCCATAACAGGTGTGGGGACCTTACCCAGAGTCATAGCTCAGAGAGCACAAGGAGGAGGTGGTGAGCTGGATACAGTATGATCTGTTGTGGTGGAAATTTGATGAATTAGGCAAGAGATTGCGACTGGCTGGGATGGATGGCTGGCTGTCCACAGAAGTCTGGGGCAGGAGGTTGCCTTTCCAGAGATTTCGTTGTTGGGAGAACCTCTGCATTGAGTTGAAATGCTTGGAAGAGTGGGTGGACTCACACAGTATACAGTAACCACGTTTGAATGCCAGTTGGAGTGGATTTGCCAGAGATTTGGTGGTTGATGAGGCAGACATACTGAAAAGGTCTCCTGGCCAGGAACCTGCCATTGTTGGAAAGTTGTGAGAAGGTATTAGCAAGGGCCTACAGCTCGGCTGTCTTAATTCTGCCTGTCAGGATCAGAACTCCACTCTTGGGACAGGTTGAGGGATTCCTGCACCCCATGGGAAGTCAGAGGGCACTGTGAGACCTGCCACTGAAAGATTCTTGTGAGTTTTAAGATCCCAACCAGACAGAGTGTGAATACTGAGGAAACAATCAGGTGATCACCAAAGGCAACTATGTTTCGAATACAGGTCATAGAGGTTGCTGACTATACTCTCTGTCTCCTAAGAAAACCACAGCGCCACATGGTGTCCCGATGACATATTGCAACATACTGTCATGGACAGCAAGGACTTCTGTTTGAAACAAAGTAAGGATGGAAAACAGTATCTCAAGAAAAGGCAAATCAGAAGAAAGAAGGGATTGCAATCTTATTCTCACATAAGCAGATTGAAAGCAACCAAAGTTAAGAAAGACAAAGATAGACATTTCATACTGGTCGAGGGAACAATACCACAAGAAGACATTTCAATTTTAAACATTTATGCACCCAACTTAAATGCTCCCAGATTTATGAAACAGACATTGATTATTATTAATGCCTCAGTTTTAGCACAGGGTCAGAAAGAGTTGGACAACTCCTACTTTAATAGAACAAGGATCTTTGGATATAATTTAATAAGTTTTACTCCAAATACTGAAACATTTATATGAAATACCGATCCCATCTGTATTTTACTAGAGGGCATTAGTACCCTCCTAGTAATCTGTGTGTGTAACCACAGATAGGAGGCTGCCTCCACACAAGGCTTAGGTTCCAGATTTCTCAAAATAGAAGCTGATGTGCTTACTCAGAGAAATTGCTGATATCTTTGTTCCCATCCTCAGCTTGTCCTCTGGGCTATTGAGCAAATAGCCTTCAAAAAAAGCTGAGTGGAACTGGCACTTGGGACAACCATCAGAACCCCACAAATGGGTGGTAGTCCCCTGTGCTCCCACCTTGAAAATTCCATTCTGGAATTTTCCAGAATGGAATGCACAGGCAAATGTGAATGATGAATGAAACATCCTACCCTTGTGAACAAAATGAACAAATGTAACAGTAATCAGAATGAACAGGCCAAATACATAGTCCGCTAGCGAAGAAAAACTGAAGCAGGAAAATGAAATGCTCATGTGACTGGTGGAAATACAAGGATGGCCAGAAAAGGCCTTGCTGAGAAAGCTACTTTAAGGAAAGAACTTGAAGAATGGAAGGAACAAGGCAGGAGGCTCTCTGAGGGAAACATATTCCAGATAGAGGAAACTGCATGAACACAGGTGTGCCTGGAGTGATTAATGATTAGTGAGAGGCTCAGCATTGCTGCAGCAGAGTGAGTGAGGTATAAAAATAGATGGTTAAGTCATAACACTTTTATCACTCATCTTTCAGGCTCAGGTAGTGCCCTTTAGTTGTCAGGAGGACTGTGACATATACTCTCACTGAAATGGGAGGCAATTCAGAAATTTTGAGCAGAGGAATGAAATAATCTGACTTAGGTTTTAATGGGTAAACTGGGTTAAGCATTGTTGGAAAGAGAATTAAAAAGAAGTCTCTTACAATCACTCAGACAGCAGAAGGTGGTGGTGAAACATGCAAGATGTGTCTGGCTTCTGGATATAATTTAAAGGTAGATATGACAGAATTTGATGATAGCTTGCATATGAGATGGAGAGAAAGAGATAGATAGATAGATAGATAGATAGATAGATAGATAGATAGATAGATGTGTCTAGGATGTCATGCAAAGCAAGCTAAGATGGACAGACTGGACAGGTAGGAGGAAAATCCAGGTGAGTGAGTGACATCTTGAAAGACAAGGGGTGAAAGGCAAGAAGAGAGCTTCCACTGGGACAGATATTGCTAATAGGTTCAATACAATGATCTAAGAAATTACACCTAGATTTATCAAAGTGCAATTGAGAAGTAAGGAGAAGAAAAAATATTTTGGAGTAGTGGGAGTGAAAATTACTGGAGTGTGTTGTAGAGTCAATGGAAAGGAAATTTGAGTCTGTGAGTGTACACAGCTCTTTCAAAGACATTGTACCTCAGAGGCACATCACAGAGGATCTAGTGTTCCTCTTATGTTGCTGTAGTTTTCTTTTTTTTTTTTTTGAGACAGAGCCTCAAGCTGTCACCCTGGATAGAGTGCTGTGGCATTGCAGCTCACAGCAACCTCCAATTCCTGGGCTCAAGCGAGTCTCCTGCCTCTGCCTCACAAGTAGCTGGGACTACAGGCGCCCTCCACAATGCCTGGCCATTTTTTGGTTGCATCCATCATTGTTGTTTGGCGCGCCTGGGCTGGATTCGAACCCGCCAGCTCAGGTGTACATGGCTGGTGCCTTAGCTCGTTGAGCCATAGGCGCCGAGCCAAGTTTTCAATCCTTGTATAATGATTATGCAGTGTATTTTCACATTTTATTTAATAGTTTAAAAAATTATATGCACAAGGTATTAAATAAGAAACTCACAAAATTATAGAACTATAAGATCCCTAAAATGTTTCTAGATTCTGTAAGCTGATTATCATTTTGCTCTTGCTTATTAATAAGGACCACAGAAAGACTGAAAGTTGCAGGGGAATATTTCTTCCCTATAAAGCTCACCCATCTCTAGAACATTTCATATGTGTCAAATACACAGAGAAATCACTCATATTGTAATACTGAAATCAATCACAAGAGGAAAGGGGATGAATACAGAAAATAATATCATTTTGTGAATTGAATTTTTGCATATTATTTGAAAACTAGGGAGTGGTAAAGGCTGAAATGCACTACGTTTTAAAAGGAAGGGTAATGAATGCTCACAGGGAACCCTTATAAAGAAGATTCACTGCATTATTAGTGCCTCAGTTTTAGCACAGGGTCAGCAAATCAGTTCTTTGTTTTCATAAGTTAGCATTTTATTGCAACACAGCCACACCTAGAAACTTATTGTCTATGACAGACCATACACTACAACAACAAAGACCTTTGGCTCACAAAACCTAAATTTTTTAGTATCTGACTCCTTATAGAAAGAGTTGGACAACTCCTAGTTTAGTAGAACAAAGATCTTTGGATGTAATTTATTAAGTTTTACCCCAAATACTGAAATGTTTATATGAAATACAGATCCCATCTGCAATCGTTGGCAATATTCAGATTCATACGAGGGTCTGATACACCTGTGTGAGCACTCATGCATTGGGAACAAAAACCAAGAAAATTTCATACCCTAACCATTTTGGGAGGAACAAAGGAGAGTGCCAATGTAACATGCAGCTTCAGTTCCCACCTCAGCAGATACTACAAGAATTGTAATACACCTTTGCTTAAGATGTACCATTGAACAAAATACTTGAAATATACTTTACTTGTAAAATAATTAACAAATGATAGATGTGCATACTATATTATTTCCTGGTATGTCCATTTAACTATTTCCTTATTAAGGGGTATTTAAACTATTCTAACTGTTTGATATGACAATGCTATGTATAGTAACTATCCTTAACATGCAAACATTACATAACCTTAACATATATTATGTATTTTATACATATATTGGTCTATTTTATGTTATATATAATATAGAATAAATGTCCTTAGTGTATGTGTTTGTGTGTGTATATGCATATGTGTTTATGCAGGTCATGTCTGCCTGTAGAGTCTAGTCACAAAATTGAAAGTGCTAAGTTAAAGAAGGGACATATTTAAAATTGGGATACATGCTACTAAATTACCCTTCAAAAAGGAGGCACCAACTTCATTTACAGACAGTGTATGGGAATGCCTTTTTCCTCACACTTGCCAGAGTGGCTTATTGTTTTTTTAAAGAAAATGATCAGTATGATTGGAATAAATTGTATATCATCATTGTTCATTAATTTGCATTTTTCCAATTACCAGGCAAGACTAAATATTGCTACAAAAAGTGCAAAATTTGTTAATAAAGAATATTAGCCCAAATTAGAATTAGCTTTATGGTTTATAACAACTATCTCCTGTTCAATAGGGTTGCAGGCTCACCTCTCAAACTCGTCGGTCTCCTTCACAGGGAAGTGCTGGTGAGCAGTGTGGCCCCTCCTTCTCTGCTGAAGTGACCCTTCATTGTCATTGTCATTGTCATCAGAGACACCATCATATAGATTTTCTGATGCTTGTATTGAATTAGTTTCATACTTCTTCCTTTCTTCTTCAACCTTTAATAAAAGTTTCTTACTAAGAATAATTGTCATTACTTTGTTCAGTAATAACTTCTTTGTTTTCATTGATTATCATTTGACCCAGTCTGTCATAATTTTAGTAATAAAAATATTTGATGCTTACTTTAATTTTATCATGATATAATCATTATATTATTATAAGATATGATTTTATCATTGAAATTTGTGTAAAGTTGACTTCATTTCTACCTGAGAAAACAGAATTTTCCACAATTTCAAATAGGGCCCTTCTTAATTTTGTGCTTTTATTACCATCCACTCTCAAGATGTTCTATGAATTTTCACTATGTTTCAGTAGCAGAAACTGAGAAGAAAAACACACATACACACATGAAATGTGTCTTCTGCTGTTATCACCTGGATTTTACACTAAATAGCCTGATTCAGAGAATGTGACATCATGGGTTTCAGGAAGAGAAAGGAGGCTTTGCCCTTTCTGCACTCAGCTATTCTTTTCCTCACTGCCTTTTATCATTCTTTTTTCATGTGGATCCCTGGACCTGAAAAAAAGTGAAGGTGAAGGTATTCACTGAATATATGAACCAAGTTTTCCACAACAGAAACAGCAGAGTGTAACTGCTGAGAGGCTAGTGTGGAATTCAGGAGAATGAGATGCTCACCAAATTTCACATTCAATAAACATAAAATTTTATAGCTGGAGAGTACACAGTGTAAATAATTACCTGCTTCACCTCCATTATCTCCTAATAATGAGAGTAAACTCAAAAAGGATTAAATGATTCCTCCAAAGCTCCTATAGCAGCATTAATTATCTAGTATTTTGGAGCACCAAAAGAGATGATGCAATTCCATTGTGTTGAGTCACATAAACTACCAGAAAAAAAAATCATAAAAGTGTGACTTTGTCAAAGTAATTTAAAGCCTTGGAGGTAAAGGGTTGGGGTGAGAGGCCTGATCTACTCTTACTTTGAAAGGAGAATGTCTCCAGATTTTTGTCTATCTTTAAAACGTAGTTTAGAGAACTCAACTTTCTACTTTGAAGTCAAATACTAAAGTTTTGGTTGAGCATTTATGCTATTTACATGATAAAATCATATATGTCAAACATGATCACACTTTTTGTTTTTTTAAATAAAAGTGTAAACTTTAATCTTTACTTGCAGGACACTACAAGATACGAAATTCCACATAGAGATAAGAGAAACTTTCAGAGGATACGCTCCATACAGTTTGTATGTGCAGTTTGGAACTGTTCAAGTATAGTTTTGTTGTAAAAAGTACTACAATAACAAATCATGTTTAAAAAGAGTTTGCAGTAGAGAAATAGTAAGACAAAGTTATACCAAACATAGTAGACAACAACTTTGTGCCTCAGCTGTGCAATATAAAAGTCAAAAGTCCCAGGAGTTCTATCCTGAACTTGGAACGTATAGCCTTCAGAGGTAGTTTCTGGTACTACATTTTGATCCTCCTCTTCCTCTACAGAGAAATACTTCTTAATCAAGTTTAATGAAACCTTGTACGCAGACTCATTTTCATGGTTTTGCAGAGCTTCAATTGTCCAAACTTCCACATTCTTCAATCATTATACTAAGTTTCTCAGTTTCACCTAGTTTTTCAGCAGCCTGAAAGATATTTGAAATGGCATCCAGAATAACCAGAATAATTTTGGTATCTTTTGCAGTTAAGAGGTTCATCAACAGTTCTGTTATGCCTCAATGAACGAGGTATACAATCTGGTCAACTGTTCCACCACTTGTATAGTTGGTTATAGCCCATACAGCTTCCTTTTGTGTCTTGAGGTCTGCCTTAGAGAGAATACCAACAAGTAATGGGACTGGTCCATGATTCACAAATTGCTGTATCTGGTCCAGACAGCCTGCTGTGATGTTTGACATTGTTCATGTAGCTTCCTTTTGAATGTTAGTTTTGGGGTTGTACAGCAGGCTGGGAAAGACAGTGCTCCAGCATCAATTACAGCCTGGGTCTATTCATCTGTCCCAGTGACAATATTTCCTTTGTGCAGGAGTCACAATTGGCAATTCAGTAGCTCCCAAGAGTTTCAAAGTTCGGCCACAACTCCTGTTTTCACAACCATTTCAATCTGTTCGTTTGGACCATCAGTGAGGTAGGAAATAGCCCAGCAAGTATCTGCTAATACCTCTGGATCAATGTGATGGAGGAGATGCACTAAAGTAGGAAGAATCTGTTCCACAGCATCTAATGGGGGGTGTAAGATTCTTATTGTGACAAAGGTTTGAAAGTGTTGGTAAGATTATGTAAGTAACCACTTAATGAAGATGACATATCAGGAATAGCTAGAAGAGCCAACAGTGGGTCAACTGTACTGTACTTTGTAACCAAGTCTCAGAAAACTGAACCATCACTGCAATGTTTCCTAGAGCCCACATAGCTTGTTCACTGATATAAGCATGGGGAAATGCCAACAGAGAAATGAATGCTGGAATAGCACCTCCATCTACCACAGCCTTAGTTTGTTCTGATGTACCGGAAGCAATGTTAGTTAGTGCCCAAGCAGATTCAAACTGAATGGAACTACAATCAGTTCTACTCAAGAAGAACACAAATTTTGGGATCAAACCAGCTCAGATTATATTGTCGATGAGAGGCTATTTTTCTCCAGAAAGTAGTTTCCTGGCAGCTTGAGTAGCTTGGAGCTGGTTTTCTCATATTGGTGCTATTTGTACTTTTTGACAATATCATCCACAGACCAATTCACAGTACCCTGGTTGTTTTGGTTTTCCTGCAGTGGAGAAGTAGCATCATCAGGAAACGAGTTTACATTTCTCCTTTTCAGCATCTGGTCATCTTTCTTAGCTTTCCTCAACTCCACATTAACTTCTATTCAGCATTGCCTCATTTCTGTACTGTCTTTTCCCTTGTTCTTGAACCTGTTAAGTCAGGCAGCTGGTGAATTAGCATTCTCATTAGTGGACATGGTTATGAGATAAAGGGAGAAAGCTGCAGTTAGCTCAAGCTTCTGATGCGGGACTCAGAAGATCTAGGTCGGCTGCCCTGGAAATGTCCACCACAGCTCAGGCAGAACACAGTGTATCAAACATGATCACAGTTTATTAGACAACAGACTATAAAGTTCCAATTCAACAGAAACATTTGAGAGTGGTAATTTAAAAATAACTACTTGGAATTATGTGTTTTATTGTGAAAAATATTTAAATTACTCATGAAGGAATTATAAACTTCAACAATTTGAGTTAAACATGTGAATTTGCACACATAAAAGTACATTGAAGAGATTCATTGGGCTGGCTGTATTTGTTGCAGCTCTCAAAGTGAAATACATTTGTGTATCTTCTCGGTCACTGCTTCCTTCCCATTATATTTCCATTTTATTGCTTCAATGGATACAATTCATCTTTCAGTCAATGGGGGAAAACCTTAGGGTTTCTTGGCTATTGTTATCATTTTCATTTATGCTTACCCTAGTTCACAAGGTCACATAGTATGTGACTGAATTATTAGTAATTTCCCATTCTTTATGCCACTGGAAGACTTGATAGAGTTAGGTTGATGAAGAAATAATGATGATGAGAAACTTGCCCTGAACTCTTCTCATATACACAGCAGAAATAATGTATTTCTATACATAATTACACACATGGACTACTCCATTTTACACATGAGCTTTTCATAGTAAAAAATCAAAATAGATAAGTTATTGATTATGAGAATAAAGAAAGAGTAGCAGCAAGTAAACCCCCACATCTACTGTAAGATGAACTTTTTCTTTCTTCATAGCCAGGAACTCTACTTGGAATATGCCTTTCTCATTCTTAAACTCTGGTGTGTCTTGCTGTAATGCTTCTTTTCGAGATAGTTCTGATGTTCTGTCACAATGTGGTGAGGAACTTATATTTTCAAAGTCAGGTTCCATACTTTTATAACTCTTAGCACTGACTTTATCATATAATGGCTTTTGGAACAAGCCCTCTATTGGTTTTGTTTTCTTGTAAGCATCTGTAACAGCAAATACATTGTGCTTCTCAGCTGGAACCATGGGCTTCACTTCTTTGCTGCAGGGAGGTCTCAAATCAGAAAGGCTTTTTGGATCAGTGGACTGAGGCATATATCTCCTATGTAAAGTCCAGTTAGTGGTAGTTTGAGTCATATTTTTTGACTTTTATTTATCGAACTCTCAGTTGTCTTTCATTTAGACTGTAACTGTTTTGGGGTCCCTTGAATTTTTATGTTCTCCATCAGTGTGAAAATTCTCCTTATCTATGTTAAAAATATGATCAGTGTCTCATTTGCCATCATTTTCATGACATAATTTATCTTCACTTAAATAAAACTGAGAAGATGGCTGGCAAGCATATTCAGAGGAGTCAGAGTATAATGAGATAAAAAGACATTTTGAAGACTGGAATCTTTTTGATCAAGAAGTGTCCTGATGACCACAGGGGCTGACAGCCCAGTTACATTATTTTCCTCAAAATTGGGTATATTATTTGTCAAATTAGAGGGTATGTCCTTCAGCTTTGCACTTCTCTTAGAGTTCTCATGTAGTGACTCTTCCTCAAGACAAACAGTACTTTTGTATGATTCACTAATGTTAACAAGCCTCTGCTTTAACTCATTTGTTATGAGTTCTGAATTCTTTTTCAATTCCAATTTACCATAATTGATGTATAATTCATTGAATTCATTGATGTATAATTCATTCATTGAATTGATGTATCATTTCAGCATATGTGTGCACCCAAGATAGTCCTGAATGTTAGACCCATTCTCTCTACCATGATCTTCATTCATTTCTGGTACTGGAGGCATATTTTGCATATGTAAATGTGGGCAAATAATTTGCTTGTTTTTTTCCTCAGATATCTTTTCTGTCAGGGTGTGTGCTTTTGAAATAACTTTAACTTTAAAAAATCAAGGATGCACAAAGAAAAAGCAGACAGTAATTGAAATTTAATTGTTAAACATCTTAATCTACATTGAGTTAGTCCCCCAATCATTAGGTTATAATTAAGAAGTGAAAGATGATTTGCTTTAGCCTAAAATAGGAGAAATAAAAGGAGGGGGGAAAATGGCTGACTGGAGCCAGCTTTCAACAGAAGCTTCAGTCCAGAGAGTGAGATATTGGCCAGAAAGAACCCAATAAAGCTTGAAGGTCAGGAGCTGAGCTGAGTGAGAAGATTGACAACTACATGTCATCTCTGAGGCAAACTGAAAGTCTAAGGAAGCAAATTTAAGGTACAAAACCCATCCCAAGGTTCAGCACCTGTAGCACAGTGGTTACAGTGCTGGCCACATTCACCAAGGGTGTCGGGTTTAAACCCAGCTGGCCCAGCTAAACAACAATGAGAATTGCAACCAAAAAATAGCTGGGCGTTGTGGTGGGCACCTGTAATCCCAGCTACCTGGGAGGCTGAGGGAAGAGAATCACTTATGCCCAAGAGTTTGAGATTGCTGTGCGCTGTGACACCATGGCACTCTACCCAGGGTGACAGCTTGAGACTCTGTCTCAAAAAAAAAAATCCCAAAGAAAACGAGTGTCCATGCCCACCCCCAAGAGAGTGGCTAGCTTGCTGTGGGATCTCTACAAGCAAACAGTGAACTAAAGACCTCCTGTCACAACCCATGGGAGAGAGTCACTGGAAGCTGGGACTCCTTCTCTAGAGAGACCCTGCTGTGAGCCTGGGCACTCTGTTGCACAGCATAAAAGTTCAACAAATATTTTCTGTGCCATTCTGAACTCCCAGTCCACCCTTCCCTCCTCGCCTGGTGGTCTAGAAGCCCAACCCCTGCAGAGACCAGAATGTTGGTGGCACAGCTGCACTGAAGTCTTCTGCACTGTGAAGTAGCAGTGCAGAAAGGCACAGGGGAGAGGGTGTCTGGCCTGGCTCTGTGAAAGTGCAAATCAGTGGTAGATGGAGGCATGGGAACCCATGCAGCAGGTGGAGGCTCAGGACTAACTGTGCAAGGTGAGGAAGGAGGCACCAGCTCCCAAGACTAACTCTTTTGCTGGACAGGCTTTTCTGACTCCATGGAGCACTGGAGTGAGTCACACTTGAGCTGCCAGTAGACCCCTGCTGCCTAGTTACTGGAGACCTTTTGAACTCTCCACTTGATACACCTTTGTGCTGACTGGTACAGTTGGTTTGGAACTCTTGACCTGGGCCAATTACTCAGGGACACTCCACGGTTGTGCCGTAGTGGGAGGGTCTGATTCTCCTCTTGCAGTTGTTGCCTGTCGGGGGTGGGGTGTCTTAGTTGTTTGTATTTCTCCACAGCTGGTTCACTAGGATTGGATAGAGACTAGCTTAATGAAAGACAGAACTACCTAGCCCCATCACACCAAGAAGGTCTGAAGAGTCTCAGGCTGTGGTACTGTATGGGATGTTTTTAAACCTGTAAGGGAAAAGCCACAGTCATCAGTCCCAGCTCTTTGGTAAAGGGCTGATTAATTATAACTCCAGAAGCCCTAAATCCAATTTCACCTTACCAGCTTTTCTAGCAACATGGTGAAAAATAATCATGGGGTGGAATCAGTGGAAAAAATCTGGCAACATGAATAATCAGAGTAGATCAACTCCCCTAAGGAATGACAAAGGAGATACACACAAGATCCCATTCATAAACAAATGGCTGGGATGTCAGAAATTGAGTTCAGAATTTGGATGGCAAATAAGATTGACAGAATGGTCTTGGTGCTTGTAGCTCAAGTGGCTAAGGTGCCACCCACAAACACCAGACCTGGCAGGTTTGAATCCATCCGGGGCCTGCGAAACAACAATGACAACTACAACCAAAAAATGGCCGGGCATTGTGGCAGGCATCTGTAGTTCCAGCTACTTGGGAGGTTGAGGCAAGAGAATGGAGCTCAGGAGTTGGAGGTTGCTGTGAGCTGTGATGTCACAGCACTCTACCCAGGGCAACAACTTAAGGCTCTGTCTCAAAAAAAAAAAAAAAAAAAAAGTAAAATTGGAATTAGAGGCTGCATCAGACCTTCCATTTCCATCCTATTTTTTGTCTTCTTGTCTTTCTTTCTCATTTCCTACCATTTCAGTTCAGGTTATTTCTCCTTCCCCATGCTGGTTTGCAAAACATGGAATGCTGGATCAAATGATGGCTGACTGGGGGCATCTTTCAACAGAAGCTCCAGTCCAGAGAGATAAATAATGGCCAGAAGCAACCTAATAAAGCTGATGGTAGGGAGCTAAGCTGTGATAGAAGACTGATAAGTTCCCGTCATTCCTGCTGAGGCAAGCTGGGACTCCAAGGAAGCAATTATCAGCTGAGATTTCAGCCCCAAACCACTAATTCACTAGGATTGGATAGAAACTAGCTGAAGGTAAGACAGAACCACCTAACTTCATCACACCAAGCAGGTCCTCAGAGTCTTAGGCTGCTGTACTAAATGGGATTATTGTAAACCTGTAGGGGAAAAGCCACAGTCACCAGTCACAGCTCTCTGGGAAAGGGCTGGTTAATCACAAATCCAGATGCCCTCAATCCAGTTTCACCTTACTGGTTTCTCTAGCAACATGGTGAAAAATAAACATGAGGCAGAAGAAGCAGAAAATCTCTGGCAACATGAATAACCAGAGTACATCAACTCTCCTAAGGAATGATAAAGGAGATACAACAGAAGATCCTATTCATAAACAAAGAGCTCAGATGTCAGAAATTGAGTTCAGAATTTGGATGGCAAATAAGATTAATAAAATGGTAGTAAAGGTGGAATAGAAGTTCAAGGAGTAATTCAAAAGTTGTCTCAAGAATTCAATGAATTCAAAGACAAAATCTCCAAGGATGAGGCAAGACACATTGAGGAAAGAAACTGCAGCCCTCAAAGATCTTAGAAAGACAATATAATCCCTCAGTAACAAATGGAGCAGGCAGAAGAAAGAATCTCTGATATTGAAGACAAAGTTCTTGAATACTCTCAAACTCTCAGAGGCAGAAAAGTGGAGACCAAACACAGATTATCCCCTGAGAGAGTTGTGGGACCACTCCAAAAGAACAAACATTCACCTTAGAGGAATTCCTGAAGGAGAAGACGATGTGAGAGAAAGGTACAGATGCTCTTCTTCAAGATATAATTGAGGAGAACTTCCAAGCATGGCAAGAGATACTGAAATTTAGATAACAGACAGTTTCAGAACACCATGACTCAATCCAAATAAAGCATCTCCTAGACACATTATAATTAACTTTCCCAAAATTAACATGAATGAGAAAATTCTGCAAGCAGCCAGATGAAAGAAAATCAAATCATAACCGACAAGGGGAAGAATATTAGAAAGACTGCAGATTTCTTAGCTGAACATTTCAAGACAGAAGAGGATGGTCATTGACCTTCAATCTCCTAAAACAAAACAACTTTCAGCCTAGTATCCTGTACCCAGATAAACTGAGCTTCATTTGTGACAGAGAAATCAAATACTTTAATGACATACACATGTTGAAGAAATTTGCCATAACTAAACTGGCTCTTCAGGATAGTCTCAGACTCATCCTCTACAATGACCAGCACAATA
>CAUYON010074181.1:0-19463 GCA_963573935.1 Arctocebus calabarensis | reverse complement strand
AATATTCGTTAAGGATTTTTTGAATTTCTGAGGGGTCTGTTGTTATTTCGTCTTTCCCATTTCTGATTGATGAAATTAGAGATTTTACTCTTTTTTTCATGATTAGAGTAGCCAAAGGTTTATCTATTTTATTGACCTTTTCAAAGAACCAACTTTTTGATTTATTGATCTCTTGTATAGTTCTTTTGTTGTCAATTTCATTTAATTCTGCCCTGATTTTGGTTATTTCTTTTCTCCTGCTGGGTTTGGGGTTAGAATGTTCTTCCTTTTCCAGTTGTTTGAGATGTCTCATTAAGTTGTTAACTTCTTCTCTTTCTGTTCTCTTGAGGAAGGCTTGCAGTGCTATAAGTTTCCCTCCTAGGACTGCCTTTGCAGTAACCCAGAGGTTTTGATAATTTTTGTCTTCATTGTCATTTTGTTCCAAAAATTTAGTGATTCCCTTCTTAATCTCTTCAATGACCCATCTGTCTTTCAGCATAAGGTTATTCAGCTTCCATGTTTTTGATTGAGTATGCAAATTCCTGTTATTGTTGAGCGCAACTTTTATTCCATGGTGGTCCGAGAAGATGCAAGGAATAATTTCTATTCTTTTAAATTTGCTGAGGTTAGATTTGTGACCTAAGATGTGATAAATTTTGGAGTATGTTCCATGGGCTGGTGAGAAGAATGTGTATTCAATTTTATTAGGATAAAGTAGATGTCTGTTAAATCCAGATGTTGAATGGTTAAGTTTAAATCTAAAATGTCTTTACTTAGCTTCTTTTTGGAGGATCTGTCCAACACTATAAAGGAGTATTAAAATCTTCAACTACTATGGAGCTAGAAGAAATCAAGTTACTCATGTCTATTAGAGTTTTTCGTATAAATTGAGGCACATTCTGGTTGGGTGCATAAATATTGATATTGAAATCTCATCATATTGACTATTACCTTTAACAAATAAGAAATGTCCGTCTTTATCCTTCCTTATTTTGGTTGATTTAAAGCCTATTGTATCTGCAAATAAGATTGAAACGCCTGCTTTTTTCTGTTTTCCATTTGCCTGGAATATAGATGACCATCCCTTCACCTTGAGTCTATATTTATCTTTTAAGGTAAGGTGAGACTCTTGAATACAACATATATCTGGCCTGAGTTTTTGAATCCAGTCAGCCAATCTATGCCTCTTTAGAGGACAGTTTAAACCATTCATATTAATTGAAATCAATGATAAATCTTGAGAAAATCTAGTGGACATTTTTCATCCTTTTGTCGCTGTGGGATTTGGATTTTGATAAAAAGTTTCTGGATGAGTTCATTTTTGCATTGGAGGATTACACTGGTCATTATGGAGAACAGGTCTGAGAATATCCTGGAGAGCTGGTTTAGTTATGGCAAATTTCTTCAACATGTGGATGTCATCAAAGTATTTAATTTCTCCGTCATAAATGAAACTCAGTTTAGCTGGATACAAGATCCTGGGTTGAAAGTTATTTTGTTTTAGGAGATTAAAAGCTGATGTCCATTCTCTTCTCGCTTGAAAGGTTTGATCAGAAAGATCTGCAGTTATTCTAATATTCTTCCTTTTGTAGGTTATATATATATATATCTTTTAATTGAATCATAGCTGTGTACATTAGTTCAATCATGGGGTACAGTGTGCGGGCTTCACATGCAATCTGAGATGTTTTTATCAACCCGATTGACATAACATTCATGAGATTTTCTTGTTTACTATGTGAAAACATTTTTGATCCGTATTTAGAAATTTTCTCCGGACCCTTCAAATATGTACCAAACATGTGATCTCACCCTTTGCCCCATTTCCCCCCACTCTCTTCCTCTCGTCCCCTCCCTCTCCCCTTTCCTCGTCTTCCTGTGCAATAAATGGGTTGTAGCCTTCACTTGAATGATAAAGAATTTGTCTCACATTAGAGGTGTATACATTGGATGCTTTTTCTTCCATTCTAGAGATACCTTGGTAAGGAGAACATGTTCCAGCTCCATCCATGTAAATATGAAAGAGGAAAAGACACCATCTTTCTTTAAGGCTGCATAATATTCCATGGTTTCAAAATTTATTTCAAGTTCATTAAAAGTAAAACACATGGCGTTATAAGCACAGAAAAATTAAATGGTCCCTGGTGTCATTTGAAAAGCTGCCTCTGAGTGGAAAGTACAAAGTACTATGAGAAACATTAAAACCATACAATGGATTTAGGGTTAGGGTTATATTTATCAGTCACCCTAAATCTATAATTAAACTTACTTTTACAGTTTGAACAGATAGCTAAAACTCACTAACAATCACACAAGTCATTGGTCAAGTATGACTCACATATAAGTATATTGGTAATTTACAATATATTAGAAATATACAAACAGCTTCTAGAGTACTTTTCTCTTTACCCCTCCACAATTTTGAAATGAAACTTAAAGTTGCATTCTTTCTGCAAGACGTGTGTAGGTTTAATTTCTTATTCTGGAGAAAGAACAATATTATTTATTATCTTAAATAAGAAATCTTGAATACATAATAGAAATATAGAAATTTATGCCTGTGTGTGCATATGTGTGTATTTGTGTTCCTAGAGTTAACCTAAACCTCTCTTGACTTTTCTCATTAGTGGTACATGGGGGTGTAGGTTAATTTCTAAACCTTCTTCTTTTAGTCAATGTCCTAAGTTTCAGTAATATTTTCTCAGATGTTCCTGCTCAGGTATAGCTGCTAAGTAGAAACACAAAAACATTTTCTCTACAATGACGTACTCTCATATTCATCCAGCCTCTCATAAGCTCTTTTAACCCTGTAGAAGAATATTGTTTTTATCCAGTAGTATACTTCTAAAATTATGACAAGTTGTACTTGAATTTAAGGTCTTCATTCTAAAGAATATTAACATGTAAGTAAAGGAATAAATTATACAAACCTGAAAAGACAAAGAAAATACAGGAGAAATGAAGTAAAAATTAATAACTATCTGAAAATGAAATGTAAATGAAAGACTGGAAACTGACAAGAAAATCTATGGACTGAAGACCATGGGGCCCTTGCAGCCTGCAAGAGCATACAAACATTCATACAGAGAAATAGTTCTCTACCAGCAATAGAGAGAGATGCTGGCACATGGTGTGAAAAGCCAAAGTATTTGTTCAAAGGCGATGTAAGAAAATACATTACTTAGCTACCAATAACATCCAGTGGAAGCAGATAATAACACTTCTAATCTCTAGAAAATTATAAACATCTTTCTTCCTCTAAGGATGTTGAAGCAGAAGAATGTCATTCTCCTTTAAAAGAAAGACATGAAGAAAGTAGAAAGACAGAAAATCAATAAAATTAACTAAAAAGAATATAAACATTGCATATGTTAAAAATGTACAGTAGCCCCCCATCCATGTGAGATACTTTCCAAGAGCCCCAGTGAATGCCTACATTACAAACAGTACCAAATTCTAATTATACAATACTATGTCTTTTCTGATATGAATACAAAACTATGATAGAGTTTAATTCACAAATTAGGCTTAGTGATCCATTAAAAATAACTAATAATAAAATAGAAAAATTATGAGGATACATTGTAATGAAAGTTATGTGAAAGTAATCTCTCTATGTCTCTCTCTGTATTTCTGAAAATATCTTGTATTGAAGTGCAGGTAACTTGAATTTTGGAACATGAAACTGTGGGTAAAGGAAGACTACCATATATTTTTAAAAGATGCAAAAAACCTGCTTAAAATTTTTATGTATTTTTATGTATTGTCATTTATTATTTGACAAACACATGATGCTTTTTGCAGGTATGGTTCAAAATGTTTTCAAAGGTATGGTTCTAAATTTTAAAAAATATTAGTGCAATTTAAAAAATAAGATAAAATCCTAAACACATGAAACAAAAGGAGGATACTATAAAAAGAATTCATATCCTATAATTGAGCTCAAGAAAGACTATGACAATCAACTAGAAAAATGCAAAGAAGATAAAGTCAAGGAAATCATCCAAAATGTATAACATAAATTTAAGAATGAAATACAAAAAAAGAAAAATATATTTATAAATTGTGTATCAATGATAGAGATTCTAATTTTGACTAACAAGAGTTCCAGGAAAAGGGAGGAAAAAGGAAATGAGGAGAAGAAAATTAAGAAATATTTAAAATAACTATGTCACTTCACATGCAGCGAATGTACCTAAAGATTAGAAAAGACTGTAGACTAACCAGTGCAATGAATAACAAAATCATACATGGTGGCACTTACGGTGATAAAATTGCAGAACATTGAGGATTTAATAACTACAAAAATGGTGGCAACAAGTAACTAGCAGAAAAGGCACAGATGTCCCTAGTCATATCACTAGGGAAGTTGAAACTTTAATGCATCCTCTCTTCTTTGAACATAGGATAATGATTAAGCATAAAAAAGAAACACCACCATCAACCAAAAAAATTAGATCAGCTTGAAGATGATGTATATCATCATAGACAGAAAAATGGAGGAAAATTTTGAGAGATTAACAAGACTGTAGAGGCAGATCCCAGCACTGTGGATCCAAGATCAGGCAGTGCCAGTTGGGAGTTTAATACTGTTAATATAAGGTCAAAATCTCTAAAAGTGATCCATTTGAAATGGTGGACTAGAGTCGGAATCCCTGATTGAATACAAAGCCTGATAAGTGTCGTAACTGAATACAAAAAGGAACTAAAATAATACTAGTGCATACTGTTACATAGATATGATATTATAACATTTAGGAAGTGTATGTTTGGGGAGGAATACCACACCATCTCATAACCAGGAAATGAGCCACATTTCTCGACCATGGAGAGAGAATCTTTAGTATTATTATAAGCCAGGAATAAACTGGCGTGAGATCCAAACTAGTTCTGCCAAAATAGAGCGAGGAAACAGGACTGAACCTAAACAGATGAGCTTGAAGATCAGATGCGGATGATAAAATAGGCCATACTCAGAAGCTGATCGAGCAACTGATACTTGCAGACACCAATAGCCTTTGACCACCTTGCCTGCTATCTCTGCCACCTTCCATGAATTTTGAGTAATTATAATATTATTTACTTTGTTGTTCTAAAATTTCTCTGATCTTGGATTCAGCTTGACAGTTTCAAAACAACCGCATCAAGGATGAAAACTGGAGGAAAAAGAATTCTAAGAATTGCTATCCAAATTCTTGGTAAAAACCAAATCCTTTACTTTAAATTTCTCCCCTCAATTAGAAAGATTACAAAATATCTAAAAACCCATTTCCTCTCAGTACAACTGCTCATTCTGGAGGCTGTCTACTCGCCTCCCTGAAAATATACCTATAGTTTCAACAAAAACTGTTCCTTTCTTAACTTATACAGTATGTCCTGAAATCCTTTTCTGTTCTTTCTTTTTTTTCTTTTTTTTTTTTTTGAGACAGAGTCTCACTGTGTTGCCCACAGTAGAGAGCTATGGCATCACAGATCACAGCAACCTCCAACTCTTGAGCTTAAGCAATTCTCTTTCTTCAGCCTCCCAAGTAGCTGGGAGTACAAGCACCTGGCACAACACCTGGCTATTTTTTTGTTGTAGTTGTCATTGTCATTTGGCAGGCCTGGCCAGGTTTGAGCCTGCCAGCCCTGGTGTATGTGGCTGGTACCCTAGCCACTGAGCTACAGGCACTGAGCTATGGAATTCTTTTCTTGATGTACACCAAGAACTCAGAAAAATTTCCATGCAGAAGCCAGTAATAGTTCTGGACTGACTGAGTACTTGTGTTACAAGTTGAAGGCCCAGATGAAGGCAACCTTTAACCACTGAAAAAGCAAAAAGCAGCAGAACTTCTGTAAGTTGACCATGGAAGGGACAATTACAAACTGGTCAATATACAGAGGTGGTCAACATAAGGACCAAGACTACTACAATGATACATACATGGGGGGTGTATGTCCCATCTTTGAAAATGAGAACAACCTATGAAGGTGGTTAATTGTAGGGAGATGGTCAACTGAAGAGAATCTACTGTCGTTTGAGTTATGGAAACTGAGGAACGGCAAGATGCGGATTATATAAAATTATATAAAACATTGATAGAAAAGCTATATGCTTTGCAAGATTGTGTTTGTATGTGATAATATGAATATGACATAAATATGGAAGGATACATTTTATATTGTTATTAAATTACTAATGGGGCTTTGGAATAGGGAAGGAACCAAACACAAGTTGCCATAATTGGAGTGAAGCCAGGAAGGTTGGGGGGCAAATAAAAAGGCAAAATGAAATAAACTATAATAATACTATCTTAAAGGGATTAAGAATATCTATAATATGATAATAATCATTTTTATAAAAATATGCATATATAGTTATATTTTTACTTGAAATAAAGAAAAATATATTCCCAATAGTTAGAGTAATAGGTAGGCACAACCCACTACAAAGTTAATTAATTAAACAATACTAAGTAAATCAACCATAAAAAAGAAAATTCAGGTAATAGAAGAAAATCCATGCAACAAATGAAAGAATGTTTATATGACATGGAGAATGAATTGTTAGAATGAAATAAGCATTATTAGAAGTAATACATGAACAGGTTCTAGTGTTGAATAAAGAAGTGGATGCTAAATCAATTAAATAAAAAAATCAATACATAGAATCATTTTGATGGGAAATGCAATACATAGTGTATATGTTTACTCTTGTTTTTTTCTTTTTTTCTTTTAAATTAATATGAGTGTACACATTTTTAGGTTACATCATTATCACTTGCAAGGTAAGTTCAAGTTGTAGTTGAGCCTTCCACTCAGGGGACATGCCGAATACCCTCACATTGTGCATATTAGGCAAGATCCGGCCTATTCAATCTCAGGCACCACTCCTCTCCCTTTTCATCTCTCCCCCCATAGATTATATTTGTATACTATTGTTGGTGTGGACCAACAAACGGTGGCATGTTTATACTATGGGGTACTATACAGTCATAAGAAAACTTGAAGACTTTATATCTTTTATGTTTACCTGGATGGAGTCAAAACACATTCTTCTCAGTGAAGTATTTCAAGAATGGAAAAAAAAATATCTAGTACTTAATATTAATATGAAACAAATATATTATTTTTATTTTAACAACTTATCACAAATTGGGTACCTTAACTCAAATTTAGTATCTTACACAGTTTCCTAACCAGGAAATAAGCTAAACCATTCCTTTAGAATTCTGAAGGTCAGAAATTAGTGTTGACTCCAAGTCACAAAGGATACTATGCACATTTTTTTTCTGATTGATTAAAGCAGTTATTTAACTTTTTTTCAAATTGAAATAATCAATACAATTTTAAAAAGTGACTTTTTCCTTTAGAAGAGAAAAACATACAGCCTAATGAGAGATTTGTCTAGGCTTTCTGTGAGCGGAGATTCCCAAATGATCAGTGTTTTACAAGTTTTCTTTTCAGTAATGTGCACTCTGCCTACCCAGTTTAGTTGAAAAATTTTAGGGCATTTCAAAATATGGCTGCAGATTTCAGCTATTATAAAGAAAAGATGAATGTACTGTAAAAGAAAGGCTGGTAAAAGAATAGTGTATGAATCAAGCTCGAACTTTTGGATATAGTGTCATTAAAATTCAAACTGAAGCACTTTACTAATTTTGTTTAACCTTTTCAGCCTCTACAGTTTTGTGTGTGGCAAGGGAGCTTTCTCATGGTAGAGAAGGGAAGAGCTAGTTCACAGTTAATTTTACAAATTGCTTTAAAGAGGTCACTTATGTCTTTGTACCTGTTTAAATCTATATTCAGAAAAGGAATATAATTGTCAGTCTTTTTTATTTAATTCAACTATAGCATGTAGATTTGAACTTTATGTACTTGATGTTCTCTGTGTTTTAGCATGTTTCTATTCCTTTTCAATCCATTTTATACACACAGAGTTCTCTATAAAAACTCTGACTTGTTCAGTGCCAGTGAGTGTCTTATTGATAAATTATAGCTATAGAGCCTTTCCAGGCTTCACTACTGTAGAATATTTCTGTGCTTTAGAACACTATTGCCAAAGCTTGAAAAGACATTCAGAGTAATGCTTTGTAGTCATAGAAGAAGAGAGAGAGGGAGTGGGAGAGAGAGAAAGGGGAAGGGAAGAAGTTTTTCATCAAGGCCTATATGCTAACTACAGGGCTGTTTTCTAGGAAAACAGTCATTCAATAAAAATTTTCTTGAAGAATGACAAAATTAACCTTCACAGAAAAGGGAAGAGTGAATCAACAAACATAGTGGCCACATAACCAGCCATAACTTTGCTCCATAATTTGAGTGTAAAGGGATTAAAATAAAAGTAAGCGGGAGTCTGTATCTCAAGTTTAAATAGCACATCATTTATTCTTTTTGGAGGAGAATTCTTGTCAATATCAGCAACCATGATAATTATCTGTGTATAAACACTGATAATTCAGGGTGAACATGACACTCTCTTCCATACAACTTCATTTACGATTATTCTAACTTAGAAGATTTAATTATGTTCAAACTCAAAATATGTTTCAACACATAGTCACCTGAGGTCTTTTGAATGAATATAGACTTTCTTCTACAAGCCAGTGTCCACATTTGAAAGACTAGAACAAGTAGCATTTTTTGTTTGATTTTCATGTAACACAAGAGATACCCCTATACCAATAGGAGGTGTTGAACAGCACGGACTCTGGAGTTTGACTGCTTTGATTGGAATTTGAGCATTTTGTCACAAAATACCTGCATTGTGCAAGGCAAGTTATGTTGCTAACTTGTGCCTTGGTTTATTACTCTGTAAAATAGAGTTGATAAAATTGTCTACATGATAGCGTTGTTATTATTTGCAAAGTGCTTAGAATAGTACTGAGAATTAAAAAAAGTATAGACTGAGTACTATATATACAAATGTGTTATACTATTTTGGATTTCTCCATCAAACTCCAATGAACATCAGTCCTTTCTAATCTGGGAGGTTTAGAACAGAAATTAAAGCATCTGGTATGGTTGAACAAGTGTGGGTCCCTTCTTTTTTCAAATCATGCTGTTTCTATTTTGATATTGGATGTTATTTTCCCTTGTGGAAATGGCACTCACATTTTGGATATTGAACTAAGGGTCAAAAATCCTGATGCTTTTCTTCTAAACTCTCTTTTTAAATTTTTAAATGTTTGGGGTACATACTAGCGGTACATATTTATAGGGTATATGTGATTTTTTATACAGGCATTCGACGTGAATTAATAAACCAAGGTAAGGTAATTGACTGACTTCTCCTCAGCCATTTATCATTTCTTTGTGTTTGGAACATTTCAGTTCCACTCTTAGTAACTAACTTACTGTTGATTATAGTCTCTGTTGTGCTATCAAATATTGTTCTTTCTATTATCTAATTACATTTTTATTCTATTCCTCCATTTCTGCTATCATTCTCAGTCTCTAAAAATCATCATTTTACTTCCTGTCTCCATGAGATCAATTATTTTCAACATTTAGCTCTCACATATGAATGAAAACATGTTGAGATTTGTCTTTCTGTGTTAACCTTATTTTATATAACACAATGTTCTCAAGTACCATGTGGTGGCAAATAGAAGGATTTTATTATGTTTGTTGGTATATAATATTTCATGTTACATTGAAACACTTTGCACTTCGTTACATGTTATTGGCTTGTGCAGGTTTTGGATTTCTTCCTGGTTCAATCTCTGTAGGTTGTATGTGTCTAGAAATGTGTCTATTTCTTCAATTGTTTTCCAATTGATTGGAATATAGTTGCTCATGGTAGTCTCTAATGATCCTTTTCATTTCTGTAATATCTGTAGGGTTTCCTTTGTTGAGTCTACTTTTATTTATTTGGCTACTCTCTTTGTTTGTCTGGTTAGAGATGTGTCAATTTTATCTTTTTGAAAAACCCAACCTTTCATTTGGTTGACCTTTTCTACTTTTTGTTACTTAAATTTCCTTTATTTCTGCTCTGATGTCTATTAGTTCTATTTTATTGCTAATTCTGTGTTTGGCTTGCTTTCTTTTTCTAGGTCTTTGAGATGAACCATGAGACTATTTATTTGAACACTTTCTACTTTTGGAAGCAGGCACATATTGCTACAAATTTTGCTCTTATGATTGGTTTTGCTGTACCCATAGGTTTTGATATTGTTTTCACTCTAATTTAGTATTTTTTGAATTTATTTTATTTTTTAACTTTAAATGTTAAGGGAGTACAACTGTTTGAGGTTACTTGGGTCATTTTTGTAATGAGTGAATCCTGGTTATATGTGTGCCCATCACCCAAACAGTGTTAGTTGTATTTGAGAAATTTTTAAAATTTCCTCCTTAACTCTTCATTAACCCTCTGGTTATTTGGGAGCATATTGCGTAATTTCCAGGTATTTGTGTAGTTTCTAATGTTCCTCTTATTATTTATTTCTAGTTTTATTCCATTATGGTCGATAAAATTCTTGGCATCACAAAATTGGCTCCCTTTTAAAAAATCTATTCAGGAGAGTTTAGTCAATGATTCACATTCAATGTTATTATCAATATGTGAGGACGTACTATTGACATGTTGGTATTTGATTTCTGGTTGTGTTGTGGTCCTTTATTTTCTTTTAAAAATTATTCCTTCCTTTGTTAAAAGTGATTTTTCTCTAGGAATGTGTTTTCTTTTCTTTGTCTTACATTTTTGTGTATTTGTTTTAGGATTCCAGATTTTAGGTTGTCATGAAATTTGAAAAAAAAAATACTTTATAACCACTTATTTCAAACATATCACACCTCTGCTACAAACAACCAACCAAATCAAGAGAAATCTAAATGAAATTCTACACTTTAACATCATCCCCTGTACTTTTTAACTTTTTGTTGTTCCTACTCATATGTATATATTTATTACACTAGTTATCTCTTAAAATGATGGTGTAATTATATTTCTATGTTTGTCTTTTAGTCTTCTTGCTCAAGATATAAGTGGTTAATACACTACAATTACAGCAATAGAGTATTTGGTATTTGTGTCCTTACCATTTCCAGGGAATTCTATACCTTACACTGATTTATTATTGTTCATTAGTGCCTTTTCTATCACCTTGAATAACTCCTTTTAGCATTTATTGTAGGACACTTCTGGTGTTGATGAAATCACTCAGTTTTTATTTGTCTATAAGCCTTTTATTTCTCCTTCATAAGAAGGATATTTTATGTATAAAATTCTAGGATTTGATCTTTCTCCTTCAGCACTTTGAGCCTGTCATGCCATTCTCTCTTGACCTGTGAGATTTCTACTGAAGATTCTGCTGCCAGACATATTGTAGTTCCTTTATACATATTTTTTTCTTTCTTATATTAGGACCTTTTCTTTATCTGTGACATTTGAAGCTTCATTATTAAATTCCCTGAATTAGTCATGCTTGTATAAAATATGCTATGTGAATATATTATGTCTTTCTCTAACTTGGAAAGTTCATTATTATGTCTTTGAATAACCTTTCCTCTTCAGTTTCTCACTTTGTCTCTCTTGAAGAGTAACTCTTAGGTTTGCCCTTTTGAGGCTGTTTTGTAGATCTTAAGGTCATGTTTATTTCCTGTTCATTCTTCTTACTTTTTTCCTCTCTGATTATGTATTTTCTTCAAGTACACTAATTCTTTCTTCTGTTTGGTCAATTCTGTTGTTGAGAGACTCTTATACATTTTTCAGTTTGTTGATTAAATTCTTCAGCTTCAGAATTGATGCTTTATTTTTTATTTAGCTTCAGAATTGATGCTTTATTTTTTATTTTATTATTTTAGTCTCTTTAATTTCTCTCATTGGTTTCTGAATTCCTTCTCTGTTTTTGCGTGAAATTTTTGAGTTCCTGATCTTTTTTAGGACAGCTATTTTGAATTCTTTGTCTGAGGCTCACATATCACCATCACTCCTGGGTTGGTTAATTGCACTTTAGTTTGTTTATTAAGTCCATGTTTTTCTGATATTCCTAATGATTGTAGATGTTCATTAATGGATGGACATTGAAGAGTTAGGGATTTATTTCATTCATTTTTTATTAGATCATAACTGTGTACATTACTCTATTTATGGGATACAATGTGCTAATTTTATATATAATTTGGAATACTTACATCAAACTGGTTTTCATAGCCTTCAACCTCACTTATTTAGTTGTTATGCTCAGACATTTAACCTTCACAGACTGGGCTTGCTTGAACCTGTTCTTGATAAGGATTTCTAGATATTCAAAGGGAATTGAGTTTTGTGATCTACATCTTTTGTCACTGTAGCTGTATCAGCTCTGTGGGTGCCCTAAGCTTCATAATGCTGTAACTCTTGAAAAATTCTAGTGGTATTGCCTTGGTAGACTTTGGTAAGATATGAGAGAATCCTCTGGGTTACCAGACAATGTCCTTCACTCTCTTTTCTCACTCTAGGCTAGTGGAGTTGAGGGGATAAGTGATTTGGACATTCTTTCATGGACTCCAGTGCCAGGTCGTACCTGATGTCACCTCGGTCTCACCCAAAGGCAGTGGTAACTGTTGCCTGGCCACCTTTGATGTTTATTGAAAACATAAAAAGATCCAAGGGCTCTTTAATCAGCAGGTGTTGGATAGTGAGAGAACTTGGTTCTTCCCACTAAGACAGAATGTTTCTTTTTGGCCCAGGGTAGATTTAGAAATGTCTTGGAGGAACTAAAGCCTGAACTCAGAGGCTTTAGGAGTCTGCTCTGTATTTTATTTCACTGACACTGAGCTGATATATAATTTACAAAATAATGTTCTCTGAATTTGTTCCTTTCTTTTCCTCAAATTGGATAAGTTTCTCCCTGAACTATACTGGTTGGAGCTGGGGATAGATTGACACTGGCTCTGGCTTGGCCACCATCACTGGTTTCTCACTGTGTCATCTCTATCTCAAGTTCACTGGCTCTGAACCAGAACAGACACAGGAGTTGTACAAGAACTAAGCCTCTGTAACGCCTTATAATTTTGGTTCAGGTACTGGCTGCTTTTTTTCTCATGGTGGCGAAGAAAGCTAAAACTCTGGTTTTGAAATATAATTTTTCTCTATGGCTAGACTGGCTTAATGCTCCCTTTATGATTACTGGCAGAATTCTTCCCTGTGTCACTTTCCCCTATACCAAAGCAGCAATAAATATCAATACCAAGTCCTATAATAACTTCATTCTCTCTTCCCTAGACATGCAAATTTTCTCTCCAGTTGGCTTGCCAGTGTAGCACTTCCAAGAGATGAATGAAGGATGGTGTAAGTGATGTAAGATTGTCTTTTCTGCTCCCTTCAGTGACCTCTTCCTTAATATGTTGAAAGTAGGTGTTATGATTTGGGGTTCTTCTGAAATTTCTTGCTTGTGTAGATAATTGTTGAATTTGGTAATAATGGGGATGAACAGTCAATGGAGGTATCTAGTTGGCCATCTTGATGCCTGCTGAACTGTAACTCTTTTATTTGGAACTTAAAATGTATTGTTTTGATCTCAAAAGAAGAGCCCCACATTTCTCCAGCACTTCCTCTTACTTAGTTTACAAGGCTTAAATAAGACTACAGATAGTTTCACTTCTGGAATTAATTGTCTTCAGTAATTTTGTTCACCAAATGATCCTGGCTCTGTACCTTTCTGATTTGTCATTTTCTGTTCCATTTGACCATAATAGGAGAAAGAAAAGTGATTATTACTTCCTGATGTAAGCTCTATATCATCCTCCATCTTGTTTACTTGAGTGAAGATACTATGAAGAATGTCCATTCTCATATGCAATGACAATCCAGCATGAGTAGTGTTCTGACAATACAGACTTTGGATTGGGAGTTTACCCTGCCAGTAAGTTATAGTCTCCTATGATGTTCATATACTGAAAAAAGAATGCAAAAATTTAGATAAAAAGAATCGATCATTTATTTTTCTCAGCAAAATACACAATCAGAAAAATTACCCCAGATTCCCACAGGACAACAGGATGATGGTCACTTGTTTACCTGTACTACAGAAGAGGAAATTTCAAATGAGAACACTTTACTTTATTATGGGAATGGTGGTATACCTGCCTATCCCTTCACCTAGAGTAAGAGGTCTTATTCATTATGCAATACCTTTCCAGAGCTTTCTCCTTGGAAGAGTGTTGTCTGTAAACAAATTTATTGTCCTGGAATGTAGTCAAATGTGTCAAGGGAGGATAAGAGAAGAACTTTCAATTTCCAAATTTCATGAAAGGGATACACTATCTCTAGCTTCCAAAACCTGTGTGGTTCCAAAATATGCCTTTCATTAAGAAGACCTGAAATGAGTAGCATACTCAAATCTGTATTAATGTGCAGACCCAGCATCATAATCAGTTGATTTTTTACAGCCTTAAACTTTACGGCTTTGAATGTTTTACTTTTGAGATAGGTGCTTGATGGCTTCAAGAACTTTTTCTCATAGCAAGCCCTATTTCACTGTCCATTGACCTACATGAAATCATTAAACCACAGAAAAGATTTATTAGACTGAAGTCTCCATTTGTTTTATATCTTTAGAAGCTTACCAAGTAATAAGGGAGTATAACCTTTCCTGAATACTCTCATGTCACCATTCTCTTAAATTGCCACAGTTTCTTTATAATAGCATGGTCCGTTAAAATGAATTTTAGAGAGCATTTTATGACCACCTGCTTGGTGGTCATAAAAGCACCTCACCTAGGAGCTTCTCTTGTTCCCAGCCACAGTTACCAACTGTGCTTTCTTTCATAAATATATTTTAGTGCCTGCTCTGTAGCAGCTATTGCTGAAGTACCCCACATACACTCCTCTTCCCCACATAACTTCTAAATAAAAGGATTTCCTAAGTACACCATGCCATTTCCCACCACCACTGAACTATGTATACATGGAGAACACTATTTCCCAATATTTAAATATTTTATCTAAATTTTTGGTCTACTTAGTATCAAAATAATAACATAATTCTTACATAAAATAGACTTTTTCAATAAAAGAAAACTAAGAAATTCTCTATACTAATCTTAGCTTAGCTCTAGGAAAAATTTTATTGAGCATCTATGTGTGAGCACTCAGTAACAGAAAACAAACCCTAGGTGGCTAGGCATGAACTCTTTTCTACATGTGCAGATTAAAAAATAAAATGTGAATCAAATATAAAACTAGCCAGCACCTGTGTTCAAAGGGGTTATAAAATCTAGCTGTATGCTGGTAATCGATGAATTTGATGGAAGTGTGTTTGGTATAGCAAATAAAAAATAAATAATATAAGGAAATAATCTTTGCAAAATAGATTTGACATTTCTCTCCTTATGTAACTGGATATTAGGTAACTGAATAAGCAGCAGTTAGAAATGGAATAAATTTTGGAAAAATATGAAGCAGAAAATAATCTTTGAATATACACTACATATAAATAGAAGACACCCTAAATTTATATGAACACAACCTTTTTTTCCTCACAGAACACATATCTTGTGAAAATACCATTGCAGATAAAACAAATTACAAAACACTAGTCAGTACAACCAGATGGAATAACCATGAAAATATAATTATAGCATAAGAAGAACATTTGAGGTCAGACAACTAACTTCATGAACTCATTTTTAAAAAAGCACTACAAACCTCACTGTTGAACATCACTGTAGTTACCTTTGAAGTACTACCTTTGGGAAGCTATGCACCAATGCCAGCACTTAGTCTACCCTTCAAAGCAATTTTTCTAGGATAATTTTGTGAATTTAATTCTCTGACATTGTATTTTCATGGAAAAAAAACATTCTCAGGATTCAAGGTAAGCTATACATAGAAAGATGAAGCTCTTCTTGCATAATCTTTCCATCATTCACTTTGACTAGATGGTTTATTCAGTCTGGTGTCATTTTTCTTTCTCATCTCTCTTCTTCACTTCTAAACTATGTGCTGTACTCAAAGCACCACGATTTTAACTTTGAAAATCTATTCTGAGGTCCTGGTCAAAAATATCAGGTATAGAGATCTTACATACTTCTCTGTGTTATCGAAGGTTGATTTGCACTCAGCTTTCTTTCATGAACACTTCTTTCAAATATGTCCTCCTGAAACAAAAAGATCTGAGACCTACACATTGCATTTACCAGAATACATTGCATTAAATACTCTGCCAATTTCTATCAAATAAATGCAAGATTTTTAAAATGACTGCCAAAAATCACAGGAAAAAAACCTAGATAAACTTTCTTTAAAGCCCTAAACAGTGAATGATTGAACATTAAAATGAGGTTACTACCTCAGGTAGTGCCATCACAGTACCCACAAAGTTATAGCCTGGACTATAAGATATTTTGGAAGAAAATCACTTATGTACTATGCTAAAGCAATGGGGAGATTATCTCCAGTTGTATCCTGAATGATAACCTCCTGTGACCCCCCTCGTTACAATAACTGCTCATTCTCTTTTGGTCCCAGAACTTACATAATTTTCACATAAGCCATTCATGCCTGACTACCACAATAAATTTTAAAATACTTTGAACAATATAGGAAACTTAAAAGTAGAAAATGATTGATAGATTTATGCTAATCAAGGCATTACTGCCAATATCACTAAGCATGTAAGTGTAAAGAGTAGCTGTGAATTCCAAAGGAAACCAGGATGTTCTTTGCATGAGAGAGTGGGTGGTCAAAAAAGCAACTGAAGATTTTCCTAGAATTAGAGTCTGTCATATTTCTTCCTGCTTGTGATTTCCCCAAATTTAAAAATGTTGCTTACTGATATTCTACAAGGCTTAAAGAAAAGGTTGAGATCTGATTTACCACTGACAAGCAGAACTGGTAAAGAATATAGAGTCAGGTAAAAGTTTAAAAAGAAAATGGCCAGGGTGGCACCCGTGGCTCAAAGGAGTAGGGCGCTGGCCCCATATGCCAGAGGTGTTGGGTTCAAACACAGTCCTAGCCAAAAACAAAAAAAAAAAAAAGAAAGAAAATGGTCATTAAGTTAGGTGGTGTTGACAGAAGAATGAATCCCAAATAACCATATTTGAGGTACTGTCAGTGTGGCAAGGTGCACCATATTGGGTGATACACATTTCTAATGAAAAGGAGCATATACCAATCCTTCAAGCTTCTTCTCATAGGTTCATCTGGATTCAAATGCATTTCTAATGCTGCATCTGATCACATATGTTACATGTATGACTTTTTCAAGTTAAGCACTCAAACTGAATCTTATCTATTCTTAAAAACATAATATTTTGGATCAGCTTAGCCTCAAGAAGAATTCTCAAACAGCTGTTTCCCATGTAAATCAAAAGGAAAAAAAAGTATTCATTGGTTTAATTTTTCCATGGAAGAAAGTTCACGGTCTCAGTTCTTGTTTCACCCTTTCTGAGAATCATAGCATGACTTTGATTTCACCTCTAGAGTCTATTACCCAGACACAGAATAGCACTCATAATGTTGAGAGACATTTAATCGTGAGCATATTCTCTTCCTCATCTACCTAGTTGGTCAGCAATCAATTATCATAAGATTATAAACTGATATGAATAATTTAAAACATTTTTATTTAAAGCCATTTCATCAGAAAAAAATCATGGTGCTGAAATTGACAATGACTTGAAATCTATAACTTCAGGACATTTTCTCTTAAGAAGCTGAGTGATATGCTTTGGGAATACCCATGTATGTAACTGAACAGTCAAAGGAAAAATCGAGTTTCCTTAAGAGATCTTTTCTTCTCAGGTTAACTAGAGAATTTATTTTGATATCAGAATCCTGTTTATTTCTTTCCTACTGGTTTCTCCTCCATAACCCTTTAGAAAGTTTTGTAGTTTCTCTAAAAGGTAAAATTAAATCTATCATTCCATAGGCACTTGTACTTTGGGGGGATTTAATAGCACATACACTCACTGTCACAGGCTTTTATTTAATTGTATCTCCGGTACTATATTAGAAATCAAGTAGATGTTGTTGTTTATTTTTGTGAAGTTTCATTTAACACTAATCACTAAGGAGGAGGCATTTAAAACCAGATGTCTAATTCATTTCATTCTTTCATTCACCAAACCTCCCTGTACATGTAATGCCATTGCACTGATCATACTTAATTATTACATCATGTGAGTTTATGAAGGGCAAATTTGTGTCTGAATCACCTGTATATTCTGCCCCCAGGGTTCAGTGCATAATAAATTCTCTCTAAAGAAAGGTATTTTCTACATGAAGGAATGAACACATTCGTTCCTTTTCATTCTTTCTTCAACACATTTGTCATGTCTACAACCCACATATGAATTGATAAAAAAATGAAATGTTCCCTGATAACATACTTTTAAGTAGTGTTACAATATTATTCTTCTTGCATCATTTTATGTAACTTCTTATTTATTCTTCCAAATAGTTCCAAGTCTTTACAAGCATATAAAAGTTGGGCTTTTTTCTTTAACTTTTCTATAGTTCACTAGACACACGATTCTGCTTCCTGCTTTACATGCAAAAATATATCTCAGAAATCTGTTTCTATCAGAATATAAAAGACTTTTTGACAGCTAAATAATATTCCATTGTAGGATGACAAAAGCATATTTAATAATTCTTCTATGGATTGGACTTTAGCTCCTCCACATAATCTTGTACTATAGCAAACCCTATGAGAGACTAAAATTTTATGAGATATTTAATACATGAATTGAAATATGTCAAATTCTTAAAATCAGAATTTCTGGGTCAAAATTACATTAGTAGAATGTACAAGAGTAATAACTCACATTCCACTTGGGTTATGCCAATTACCCTCTTATCAGAAATGAATAAGAGTTTGTATTAATAGTTTACATATCATTGCCAACAGAGTAATCAAACTTTTACCAATCTTGTTGTTAAAAGTAGTATTTCAATGCCTCCGTATATCCCTATAATCTTCTCCCCTTGGCCTTGGAAGCCACATTCTACTCTGTTTCTAATACTGAACATATTTTTTAAATTTCAAATTAATATGAGGGAACAAGAGTACAAAATTCCTCCTGGATAAGAGATGTCCAAAAATCTATTATACAGCAGGATGATTAAAGTTAGTAATAGTCCATCATACACTTAAAAATTTCCCAGAGCAGATTTTAAACAATCTCATTACAAAAAAAAACTCACTAGTATTGGAAGTGATAGTCATATTAATTAGCATTATGTAAATATTCTATGCATATATTATATATGCATATATAATAACAATGTGTACATATATCAAAACATCACTGCATACTATAAATATTGTACATTTAATTTTTTTTTTTTTTTTGAGACAGAGCCTCAAGCTGTCACCCTGGATAGAGTGCTGCGGCATCACAGCTCACAGCAACTTCTAATTCCTGGGCTCAAGCGAGTCTCCTGCCTCCGCCTCCCAAGTAGCTGGGACTACAGGCGCCCGCCACAAGGCCCGGCCATTTTTTGGTTGCAGCCGTCATTGTTGTTTGGCGGGCCCGGGGGCTGGATTCGAACCCACCAGCTCAGGTGTACGTGGCTGGCG
>CAUYON010074180.1:0-69769 GCA_963573935.1 Arctocebus calabarensis | reverse complement strand
TAAAGGCTGTGGGACAAAATAAGTTAGTTTTAACAAAATGGAGTCAGCTTGGTTCTTTCACTTCATGATTTACTTTTTGACTCCTGGGTCATTTAGGGATCTGTTGTTTAATTCCACACATATTTTTATTTCCCACAGTTTTTCCTGTTACTAATTTTTAATCCAATTCTCTTCTGGTTGAAGACATACCTTGTAGGATTTAAGGGTGTTAAATTTATTGAGACTTGTTTTATGGCCACTTGTTATATGTGATCTACTCTGGAAGCTGTTTCATGTTGCGCAGGGTGTTCTATAGATGTGTGTTAAGTCTAGGTTAAAGTATTGTTTAACTCTTCTCTTTCTTGTTCATCTACCATTTAGTTGTTCTATCCATTATTGAACATAGGGTATTGAAGTCATTAACTTTTATTGTTGAATTCTCTGTTTCTTCTGTGACTTTGATAAGTTTTTGATTCATGTGCTTTGGGATTCTTTTGTAAAGTGCATGTATGTTTATAATTGTTATATCTGTCTGCAAAATTGAGCCTTTTGTCATTATAAAATATCCTTCTTTGTCTCTAGTAACATTTTCAGCCCTAAAATCTATTTTGTCTAATATTAATATCTTAGTTCGTTTTCTGCTGCTATAATTGAATGTCAGAGGCAGGATAATTTATAAACAGTAGAAGCTTAGGCCCCTCTGCCTACTTGTCCTGGCAGTGGAGGCCTGTTCCCTATCCATGGGGAATGTATCCTGCTTTGCAGGCTTTCCTGCTCTGTAAGCCTATCTTTCTCCTCCTAAATAGACTTAATTCTGTGCGTGCGTGCCTTAAAAACAATAGAATTTTATTTGGCTCACGATTTTGGAGACTGAGAAGTCCAAGAATTTGGTTCTGGCATCTGCAAAAGGCTTTTATACTGTGTTATTCCATGGTGGAAGATGAGAGGGCAAGCGAGCCAATGAGAAAGTGAGGAAGTCAGGTTAAACTCATCCTTTTATCAGGAATCCCTCCTGTGATAACTAACCCATTCCTTCAATAAGGAATGGCGGCTCTGCTGTCAAGATCTAATTACTTCTTAAAGCATTAACTGTCATGTGAGTTATATTTAATTAATGCTAGCTAGTTATAAGCCTAGGGCCTTGTGAAGCATATATAACTCATATGTCTGTTGAGCTATCTTGACCATATTTTCCCCTGTGGCCCCAAGGAAAACATTTTTTTCTGGTGTGGCAGTCAGTGAGTTAAAGGTCTTCCCTATCAATTCTGTTGCAATAGCAAGTAAAGTTCAAAATGAGTTTTGGAGTGGAATTCAAACCATGGCAATTAATATCGTGACTTCAGCTTTCTTTTGGTTACTATTTCCATGGTATATTTTTTTCTGTACTTTAATTTTCAAGTTACATGTAGCTTTGAATTTAAAGTACATCACTTGTAAAGAGGAAATAACTGGGTCATTTTTAAAAATCCATTTTGCCAACTTCTGCCTTTTTATTGGAGGTTTGATGTCTGCCATTTTCCTAATTTTTTTTTTAAAGTCTTTTTTTCCTTCCTTTATTCCTCTTCTTTTATTTTAAATAGGTATTTTCTAATGTATTAATTTAATATCATGATTGTTTCTTGTAATACTTTTTTTTTATTGGTTGCCAATTACAATTAGCATCATAACCCACAATAATCTAGTTCAGATTAATACCAACTTAATTTGAATAATATGCAAAAAATTTCTTGCTATATAAATCCATATCTTCCCCTCCCTTGTGCCATTATTGTTGTACAAATTCATCCTTATACATTGTATGCTGTTTACTATTCCCCTACTGTTATCACTTTATGGAGTTGTCTTTTTAATCAGATAGGATAAAAAAGACCATTAACAAAAATAATATTTATGTCATCTTTTATATTTATTCTTCACGTAACCTTTTGTCATGCTTTAAATTTTTTTCATGTGGATTCAGGTTACCGTGTACTGTCCTTTTTTCTTTTTATCCTGAAAGACTTCTTTTTGTACTTCCTCAAAGGAAAGTTCCTAGCAACAAATTGCCTCAGATTTTGTTTCTCTTAGAATATCTTAATTTCTCTTTCATTATTGAATGATAATTTTGTTGTATATAATATTCTTGGTTGGTGGTCTTTTTTTGGTAGCACTTTTTTATTTTTATTTTTTATTTTTTTGGAGAGACAGAGTCTCTCTTTATCACCCTCTGTAGAGTGCCGTGGCGTCACACAGCTCACAGCAACCTCCAACTCCTGGGCTTAGGCGATTCTCTTGCCTCAGCTGACCGAGTAGCTGGGTCTACAGGCGCCTGCCACAACGCCCGGCTATTTTTCTATTTTTGCAGTTCGGCTGAGGCCAGGTTTGAACCCTCCACCTTTGGTATATTGAGCTGGCACCCTACTCGATGAGCCACAGGTGCCACCCTGGTAGCACTTTAATTTCTTCTTCTCCAGACTGGACACTTTCAGTTGTCTTCAGGTTTACTAATTCACCCTTCTGCCTGCTCAAATGAGTTCTTCTCAACTCCAGAACTTCTCTTTTTTAAAAAAGTGGTTTCTGGCTCGGCACCTGTAGCTCAGTGGTTATAGTGCCACCCACATACACCACCGCCAGCTGGTGGGTTTAAATCCAGCTCAGGCCAGCTAAACAAGGACAAGTGCAACAACAGCAACAAAATAGCCAGGTATTGTGGGCAGGCTTCTGGAGTCCTAGCTACTTGGGAGGCTGAGGCAAGAGAATCACTTAGACCCAAGAGTTTGAGTTTGCTGTGAGCTGTGATGCCACGGCACTCTACCCAGGGTGACAGCTTGAGACTCTGTCTCTAAAAAAAAGAAAAAGTGGTTTCTGTCTATCTTTTAATTGATATTATTCTTTTGGTGAAAAATCACTTTTATGCTTTTTATCTTTAGTTATATAGACATGGTTTCCCTCAGTTCTTTGAAAATATTTATAAGAATTGATACAAAGTCTTTGTCTAATTAAGTCCAGCATCTACCCCAGGACAATTTCTATTGAATGGTTTTCCCTGTGTATTTGCCACACTTTCTTATTTCTTTGCATGTTTGGTAATTGCCTATTTTTTATTAAAACTAGTCATTTTAAGTAACATATTATGTTGTTTTGAAAATCAGATTCTCTCTTCTAGAGACTGTGTTGCCACTGCTTTTGTTGATATGCGTTTGCTTTATGAATTTTCTGAAGTCATTTTTAAAGCGTGTATTCTCTGTGATATATAACCATTGTAATCTGTGCTTAGTTGGCTTACTTAGTTCATGATTGGACAGAGATTTTCTCAGCTCGTGGGAAGCAGTAAGTCTCCCAGTTTTTGGTGAGGAGCTCAATGTGCAGGTTGGAGTGTACCTTCAGCACTCAGCCAGAAGTTTCCAACTCTCCCTTCCTCTTTACTTCCTTTTTGCACACAGCCTCAAAGTCAGCAAGAGGTGACAGTGTAGAACTTTCACAGGTTTTTCGTGAGCATGAGTACAGCCCTGCACCTGTGTGTCATCTTCTAGATGCCAGGAATATATCAGAACTTTCCAAAACTCCTGTAGATTATTCATTGCCCAGATTTTTCTTTTAAGCATGTAGTTGGCTTATTATTTGCCCCAGCCACTATCTATTACCACTGGCAGCTGCTAGGTTAAATGATTGCCTTTAAATATATTTGAGAAGCAAACTTTGAGTCAGGCCAAGTAAAGAAACCCTGGTGTTTGGGGTCTTCCAAGGATCCAGTAAGTAGGTCAAACCATGATGGTCACTTCTGAGTAAGGCTTTCCTGGACATCCTACTCCATCCTGCTCCCTTCAGTGGCCGAATGCATTTCACTATGTATTCGAATTCACAGCAGGCTGAAGGACAGGCTGCTGCATTTCACTATGATTGCAGGCTGTTGGTTTTTACGGCAACCTCGGAGTGTATGAGGGTTGGGTGGGAATAGATTAAGTTTAAATACAACAAAATTGACTGTGTTTTTGGGAGATGCAGCTAGTTTTCTTTAATAAATGCTCCTTGGAATTATTTATGTCTTTGGTTGATTTCTGAAGTTCTGCAAACATTGATTCTGACAATTTTTGCCAGTGTTCTCATTATTTTTATAAAGGAGAGGATTTAAGGTCCTAATTTGGATTTTTAGAAGCAAGGGTCAGAGCCCTCTCCCCTACCCCACTAGATATTAGGGGAATCACTGTCAGTTTTTGAACAATATGTTGATACACGATCAGTCTGGAAGATCATTCTCTTGTTGGCATATGGCAGGTTGATTGGAATGGGTGGAAAAAAGCAGATTCACCAGGCAGTAACAGTGGGTATATGGTGATAATGTCTTATTTTTAATAAACAAGGAAAAATGAGGCCCTTACACAAGGTGTCAGCAGTGTATAGTGGCCTTTTGCATGATTCTTTGTTTAAGTAGACTTGACTTCTGTAAAATAAAATGGAAGGAAGTTCTTCTGAAGAATACATTACCTTGGGTGGTGCCTGTGGCTCAAAGGAGTAGGGCACCAGCCTCATATGCTGGAGGTGGCAGGTTCAAAACCAGCCCCGGCCAAAAACTGAAAAAAAAAAAAAAAAAAAAAGAATATGTTACCTTTCCAGTCAACCTCTTATTTGCCAGATATGTGTGGGATTCTGTACTGGATGTCAGGAACAAGAATGAACAGTTTTCAGCGTAAAAAGTCTGTGAATTTTGGGACTAGCCTTGGAAAAGGGAAGGATCTTTTGTTCATTGAGAGAACAGAAAAAAAATAATAGAAAGTGGAAGGTAAATGACTGAATAGGAAGGATGATGCATCAGAGAATCTATCCATTCCCTCCCCCCACCCCAGGGATAGTGGACAAAACACAGCTGGGAGGCGTTTAGAAGAAATTTATCTCTTTTCTTCTATATATTCAGTTAAACTCAGGGTGACTCAGGGTGAATGCATCACATATGGCCTGCGGGTTTATCACTTAGAACTCTTTACGCATAGACATTTAAGGCCACCAAATTGTGAGAATACAAAATAAAGGAACACTTTTCAAGCCATAACTTCTCCTGTGGTACTATGTTGTAGGCATTCCTAAGAAGGGAAATATGGCAGTGGCTGGTATAATGATTGACCTGTTCAGGATACGCCAAAGTCAGAAAAGTGTTTGGAGGCTGGGCAGCTGGCTCACACCTGTAATCCTACCATTCTGGGAGGCCCAGGCAGGTGGATTGCCTGAGCTCAGGAGTTGGAGACCAGCCCAAGCAAGAGCGAGACCCCTTCTCTACTAAAAACAGAATAATTAGTCAGGCTTTGTGGCAGGCATCTGCAGTCCCAGCTACTTAGAAGGCTGAGGCTGAAGGATTGCTCAAGCCCAAGAGTTTGAGGTTGCCATGAGCTATGATACCACTGTACTCTACCCAGGGTGACAAAGCGAACCTCTGTGTCAAAAAAAAAAAAAAAAGAAATGTATTTGAATGTTGTCTGATGCCTAGTGAATGAATCCAATTACCTGATGGCTTCTGTCTTTTTGGTAGGGGCTTATCTAAATTATAGTCATCACTTTATGATGGAGATATCTTCTGAGATATGTGTTAGGTACTTTTGTGCTTGTGGGAACATCCCTGGTGCACTTAGGCAAAGCTGGATGAGACACACTACTAGGCTATATAGTATAGCTTATTGTTCCGCGGGTACAAACCTGTACTGTCTGTTACTGGACTCCATCCTGTGTGCAGTTGTAACACAGTGGGAATATTTGTGTATCTAAACATAAGAGAGGCACAGTAAAATGCCCTATTACAACCTCACTTGACCACTGTTGTGTGTGCATTCTGTTATGGACTGGAACATCATTACGCAGGCCGTGACTGTAAGTTGGATGAGCCGCCAAGATAAGAAATGATTACTTTTTCTTCTAAGACAAATTACTGAAGTTTTAAAGTTTTTTTTTTTTTAATGAGGGAAGTTCAATAAATCACTTGATTGAGAATTGGGCTTTAAGTCTGTATAATAAAAAATAAGCCATATTCACTAATGTATTATTAGATATTGTTTGTCAATATTGTTTATAGTTGAGAACCCTCAAAGAACTCAGGCTAGACCTCCCATTTGATCCTGCAATCCCATTACTGGGCATCTACCCAGAAGGAAAAAAGTGTCCACGAGGACACTTGCACTAGACTGTTTATCACAGTTCAACTTACAATAGCCAAAATATGTTAATCCATTCCTGGGTTGGGGAACATTTAGGCTAACAAGCTGTGGTGTATGTATACCATGGAGTACTATTCAGCCATTAAAAAACATGGAGACTTTACATCTTTTGTATTAACCTGGATGGAAGTGGAACACATTCTTAGTAAAGCACCCCAAGAATAGAGAAGCATGAATCCTATATATTCAGTTTTGATATGAGGACAATTAATGACCCAGTACATGGTGGGGGTTGGGGGAAGGGTAGAGCAGAGAGAAAAAAGAAGGGAGGAGAGTAGGGAAAAGGAAGAGCAGAGAGAGGGAAGGAGAGAGGGAGGTGGGAGAACGAAAGAGCGGAAAGAGGGAAGGGGAAGGGGTGGGGTCTTGGTGTGTGACACACTTTTTGGGGACAAGACGCAATTGTAAGAGGGGCTTTATCTAACAAATGCAATCAGTGTAACCTGGTTTCTTGTATCCTCAATGAATCCCCAACAATACAAATAATATTGTATATAGTTGTTTCTCAGATGTTGTTAATTTCTGTGTGTGTATATGTGTGTTTGGGTGCATTTGTATATTTATATGAAAATTTAATTTTTAAAAAAATTTTCTCTCTATATATACCTGTGTTTATTTGGTTTCCACTTTTTGCCTTCACAAAATTAAAAAGGCTTAAAATTTAATAACAATAACAATGTTTCAGATAAGGACTAAAAAAAACAAAAACTTTGTAAAGAATGAACAAAGATAAATACATTCGGAAAAGAAATCAGATTGCTGCAATGAAACATTGAGTAATAATAATAATAATAATAATGATGCAAAAAAAGTAACATTCACCTTGTCAGATAAAAGTATGTTTATCATAGAATGCTTTGACTCTGAGGTTCAGTATGGAGTCATCAGTTAACTGATGAAGGAGGGAGGGGGTGAGGGAAAGGAAAAGAAAAAAAAAAGAAAAGAAAATAGTGACTAATTCTCACATAAATTGGATTTAATTTTGACCAAAGTACATTATTTGAATAATAATTTTTAATTCAACTTGTTAATATGTTGTTTAGGATATTGCATCCTTATTTATAAGTGAAATATGTTTGTAATTTCCCCTTTGTAATAATATGTTTTCTCCAATTTTAATATCAGGTGAATCCACATTAAGTAGAATGATTTTGAAGTATTTCTTCTTTTTCTGTTGTCTGTACGATTTGGCATTATCTGGATTTTGAAATTATCTTCTATTTTTATTTATAAATATTAGCTGTCTATTTTTTGAGACTTTGAAACTTTAATTTTCTGAATTCACCTGATATACTTTATAAAGCCAATTGTTGTTTTACCAATTTGTCTAATTTTGGTGGACGCAAAATATTTTAAACTTTTTTTTTTTGCAGTGTTTGGCTGGGGCTGGGTTTGAACCCACCACCTCCGGCATATGGGGCTGGCACCCTACTCCTTTGAGCCACAGGCACCACCCAATATTTTAAACATTTTGGGAAAAGCCTATAAAATGTATTTACTTAGTGCCTTATGATATGCAACTTATGTTCACGTACATGATGCAATATGAGTAACCACATGAGAGTAACTTGCCAATTGCTTTTACTTTATTGATGAGGAAACTAAAATTCATAAAATTGAGAAAGATTAATTAAAAACAAGTCTGACAGGCTCGGCGCCTGTGGCTCAGCGGGCTAAGGCGCCAGCCATGAAAACCTGAGCTGGTGGGTTCGAATCTAGCCTGGACCCGCTAACCAACAATGACGGCTGCAACCCAAACAAAAATAGCCGGGCGTTGGGGCGGGCGCCTGTAGTCCCAGCTACTTGGGAGGCAGAGGCAGGAGACTCGCTTGAGCCCAGGAATTGGAGGTTGCTGTGAGCTGTAATGCCACGACACTCTACCCAGGCGACAGCTTGAGGCTCTGTCTCAAAAAAAAAAAACAAGACTGACAAACTTCAAGTCTTCAATTCGGTGCCCGAAAGTTGCCCACTTGATAATAATCACAAAAATGACCATAATGTGTTATTTTGATGTCTCATAAAAACATTTCTATTAGCTTTACGATGAATTCACTTCTTAAATTCCTAATATAAATAAATACATAAATAAAAGTAAATCTGTATTACATCTTTTCGTTGGGTACTGTTACATTGAAAATACTTCCAAACATCATTCAGGGATGCACTGCTTTTGAATACTTGTTATCAAAATTATAAATAATTGGAAACAATCTTTGACTATCAATGTAAAGCCATTTAATCTTTGTGTAGCAGTTTTATAAAATATTTAAGAAAGTCGGGCAACTTTGGAAAGTGTTCATGTACCATAGCTTCTAGTCAGCAGCAGACTTATTGGGAGACCTTAAAATAGTATCTGGTTGAGAGAATTTCCTGAAGCTATTTTAGCCTACAAGGGATTTTACTTCATCTTTTTTTACTTCTCACTGTTCTTCAGGAGTGATAGTATATTGGGGGCTGCTCATTAACTCATTCTTTGTTTATTGATGCAGTTTAACACCGACTTGTGAAACACTTCGGTTGAGCTGGTGATTTCTACTTTCACAGTTTATTAAGAGCTGTTGACCTCAAAACTTGTCGAGATTTTATAATGACTCTTATGATTTCATGGCACCATACTTGGTGGAAATCCTATTCTTCTTCTGCCCTCCTTGCACCTTCCCCCCAACCCTGCACACTTCTTCCCTCACAGGAGAAGAACATAACCATGAGGACATTTAGGCCAGGGCCATGGAGAACACAGCCATCAACTCGTTATCTAATTGTTTTGTTTCCCAGTGCTCGCTTCCCTGATTAATTATTTTATTAGGAGTTATAAACAGGTGCTTCTATAATTCTGCCGTTCTTGCACATTAGGTGGAATTTCTCTGTAAGGAAAAATAGCCTGGGAACAAGGCTATTTGGTTACCATGAAAAGGAGTTTACCTGGATAGACAAGATAAATGTTTAATTCTTCCCCTTTAAAAGTTAATTTCAGAGTAAGGATTTGGTGCCCTAGTTACCTTCAGTGATGGGTATTGAACTAACCCCTTCTCCCTTGGCCTTTGTTTCTTTCTTGGTATCCTTGTGATCATCCGAAGTTATGTTTTCAAAGTGTTTCAAGCAATTACCATCATTATCCTTGTAGATATCAAAATTTTTAATCTTTGGCCAATGGGAACCTCTCCATGTTGCTCCTGTGTGTTCTTAATGTCCCCCGTTACTGTTCTGTAGTGTCCCTGCAAGGACTTGGTGTTTGGCTCAGCTGCCTCCCAGACACCAGTCATTCCTCCAATTGAGGAATGGTGCGTTGAGCTGAAACTATGGGTACTAGTGATGCTGTTGTTACTGAGTTGTAATTACCCATAAGCTTCTTTTTAATGGACAGACTCCAGGAAATTTTATTTTTACAAAGAAAAAATTTCATGAGGTGATACTGATATTTGTATATGGCTTTATATACTTTTTTGATTTTGTTGACATTTCTTTCTTATGTAATTATTATTTGCTAGATACTATAACATAGATAGTTTCAAAATATATATTCTATCATACATATATAGCATAAACATTTAATTTAGTAATCCTGGCCATAAAGTTCATGTGTAGTTTGGGGGGAGAGGAAGGGAAGAAGTGAGGTGAGGGGACAGGAGGGAGAAGAGAGGAGAAAAAAGAAAAGAAAAAGGGAAAGGAAAGGAATTTGCACTTGAACTTTATGGCTACCTTGTATAATATTAGATTTTTTTTGAGCTAAATTTGTCCTTAGAATTTGTTCTACTGAGGATAGGCAGTCAAACTACCATATTCCAAAGCTACTAGAAAGAATTTTTTGTTTATGTGATTATGCCTCCACGTCATAGACAATTGCTTGATTTGTTGACCTTTGCTATATGTATGTTTATATTTGTAAATGAAACATTGTCTATCTAACTGAAGTTGGAAGTAGTTATCCTTAGAGGAAGAAAGGGAGGAGATGAATGGAAGTGAGAATTCTCTGAATATACCTTGGTATATAGGTGTAAATGTGCTATATTTTCAGAAAATAAATTTAGATGAACAAATCTTCAGCTAGAGATGTTATAGTCCATTGGAGATAGGACTTTGGAATTTAGGGGAGAAGTTAGACTGGAGAAGTAAATTTGGGAGATGGAATTTTATTTTATTTTTATTTATTTATTTATTTTGAGACAGAGTCTCATTATGTTGCCCTCAGTAGAGTGATGTAGCGTCACAGCTCACAGCCACCTCTAACTATTGAGCTTAGTTAATTCTCTTGCCTCAGCCTCCCAAATTCTGGGACTACAGGTGCCTGCCATACAACCTGGCTATTTTTGTTGTTGTTGTTTAGCTGGCCCGGCCAGGTTCGAACCCACTTGCCTCTGTGTTATGTAGCTGGCTCCATAATCACTGTGCGACATGTGCCAGGAATGGAATTTTAAACGGGGTTGAATGAGATCACAGTGAGAGCGAATGTACATGAGAAGAGTCTGGGCCTTGGCGCTGGGATGTTCTGTCACATAGAGGTCAGGATGGAGGCAAGGACTCAGCAAAGGGGGCCATGGGGCATCTAGTGAGATGAGGAGGAAAACCAGAGGACGGGGCATTGGGAAGCCTGTGAAAAGTGACCTAGGAAGGAGGAAGTGCCCACCTGCTCTTCCAGTCACTTTCACTTTTTGTATTGTTACCCTTTCCTGTATCCTAAGTGGCAAATGACTAGATGTAGAGTTGTAGGAGGCAGCTGAAGTAGGGAAACAGGAGCTGTTTAGAGGGCGAGGGCGTGACTGATAATGGGAACGTGAGTCCAAGTTAGAGGGGAAATTTAAGTAAGCCAGTTCACGTACACGTTCACTCTTAGCCTAGCTGCCTTTTTATGACCTCAAAATTCTCAGTTGATTATGTAAAATGTAAAAAAATGGAGCTCTGGAATTAAAAGAGGATCAAATTCAAACTTAAAGTTGATATAATAAGAAACAAAAACAAGTATTGTCTTTCACGAATTGTAAGAAACAGAAAAATAAAGATATCTTTTTTTTTAAAGTCCATTGAGTAGCCTAAATGATATGATCGAAGGGACAATTACCATGTTAGAAAGTGAGGACAAAGTGGGTGGTATAACTTCAAAGTGTTCTGTGCTGTGGACACATTGATCAAAGGCAAAATAATGAAAGAAGCAAGTCTGAGGGAGTCATTACATCATTAGAAAAAGACTCCCCGTATTACAGTTTGTGACACCAGCATTCCTAAGGCAAAGTCAAGAGATGAAAGATATCATAGTTGATGTACTCAATGCATTCTATTAAAGCCCTCCTTTCCACTTGTGAATTTTCTTCAAAGGTAAGTTTTAGGTACAAAGGATTTCACAGAGGATGTGAAGTGCGTGTGTATGGAGGGCACCTCTGGCTTCTCTCCTTAGGTAGCGCTGCAGCTGAGAAAGACCCTGGAGCATGGAGGCTAAGGAAAGAGACAGCGGATGATCCAAGATTTGTTTTAGTGTCTGTGTTACTGTTTTGATTAAATGATACAACTGCCTTTCTATTTTATAAAGACACTTGTATACGAAACAGTCCACGAGGTTCCCTTCGTTGCTTATGTGTTGAGAATGCATTCATTTAACTCTAACTACAATTTTGTAATTAAGTCCTGGCTGTTCATACTCACAATTAGAGTGTTATTGATAAGATGGGGTGTTAAATGATTTTAGTTTTAAGAGATTTGGATTCAGAGTTCTAATTTCTGGTATTTCGCTTTTCAAAAACAGCATGAGAAATGATGAAAGTAAAACATTCAATGCAGAATCTGTGGAAAACGTAGAAAACCAAAGAAACACCTACATCACTGGGACATCTTTACTTAAAGTTTCCCACTGTTCTTCCAGTTTTCTATGTATATACTCACTGGTACATATAAAGGCATGTGTATATTTATTTTAAGGCCCAGTATTTTATTTTAGATTAACATATTGCATCATAAGATTTATTTAAAATAATCTCTGTTACTTCATAATATTACCTCATTACCTTAAACAGTTTATAAGAAGAATTAGAATGGCACATTACTTTGTATTTGGTTTGGGAATTAATGTATATTAGCACAGCAGGAATAGAAATAGAGATGTTCCAGTTACTATTGTGCATAATAAGCCATCTCGGAACTGAGTGAGTAACATTAAATTATAATGATCCCTCACAGTGCTGGAGTTGGAAGGATTTCGCTGGGTTCCTCTTGGTTGGGGTCCATGATAGGGTTGCAGCCACATAACGGCTGAGGCTGAAGTCCTCTGCTTTGTCACTGACAGGTCTGAAGTCGGGGTTGTGATGTTGTGTCACGGCACTCGGATATGACATACGGGCAGCTGGAGGCTGTCCAGGTATCTTTCTTGCATGTGACTAATTTGGGCTTCCTGAAAGCATGGCAGTGTCTGCTAGTCAGATTTCTTACTGTGGGGTGTTCTGTGGGGCAGGCATTCCTAGAGGACTGGGCAGAAGTTTCCTAACTTCATCTGACTTAGCTTCAGGAGACCCAGAAAGTAATATTTTTTATGCATATTTGTGGTTAAGTAAGTCTCAAAGCTCAGACTCAAGGTGAGAGGAATTATACTTTACACTTAAAGAGAGGATAGCAAAGAATTGCAGCTATCTAGACTCTATTATAAAGTCCCTCATGCAGTGTGAAAATGTTATAATGAACTTTTATTCTAACTTTCTATAATATATTCATAGCAGTTATGTTGTATATTCATTTAAATGCTGCTACTGTAAAACGTACTGTGTTTATTTTTTTAAATAAAAATGCTATTATAGTATGATATTGTAACCTACTTGTTACGCTTTAACATTTTCCCGTGGCTATACATAACGTCTATAAAATATTTTAATGACTTCATATTGTTCTGATAATTACTTCCTGAAAATATATATTTGCACAAAGATTATCTAAAGCTATTACTATATTAATGTCACAATAAATTAAATTGTTCACCTTGAATTAGAAAGGGGTTAAGTAAACCAATATAAGAGCTAAAATAAGTAGAGATCTGCCAACAGAAAAGCACTGAGGCTCAGCACCAATAGTTCAGTGGCTAGGATGCCAGCCACATACACCAGAGTTGGCAGGTTCGAATCCAGCCCAAGTCTGCCAAAGAACAATGACAACTACAACCAAAAAATAGCTGGGAGTTGTGGTGGGTGCCTGTAGTTCCAGTTACTTGGGAGGCTGAGGCAAGAGAATTGCTTAAGCCCAAGAGTTTGAGGTTGCTGTGAGCTGTGACGCCACAACACTCTACCCAGGGTGACTTAGTGAGACTCTGTCTCAAAAAAAAAAAAAAAAAGAAAAGAAAAGCATAGATGCTAATGGCCCAATGCTTAACTCGCCATTAGGGAATTGTATATGATTGAAAAAGTCAGCTAATCTGGGACAATTAAAGTGAATTCCTGTTTTAGTTGCTAAAAATAATTTTAACCTAAAGTGCCAGTTCTTTAAACAGCCTTGGGCAAGCTATGGTTTTGTTCATGTAAATTGAGCAAATTAATAATAATGCACAATTATTGAACAGTTACTGAGTTAGGTATTGTGCTAACAGTGCTTCATATGTTATTTCGTCCAATCCTCTCAACTGCCCTTTGAGGTAGATGATTTAATTCCACATTTTCAGATGAAAAAACGTGTTCAGATACACAACAGAGCGAAAGCACTTCACCTAAGTAACACATACAGTAAGGACTGAGTCTGGATTTAATCTAAGAAGGATGGACTCAAAACAACTGTAAGTCTCATGATATGGTTCCTTCTATAAGATTAGAAAAGTAGGGCGGCGCCTGTGGCTCAGTGAGTAGGACGCTGACCCCATAAACCGAAGGCTGCCGAACTGCATCAAAAATTAGCCTGGTGCTGTGGGGGGTGCCTGCAGTCCCAGCTACTCGGGAGGCTGAGGCAAGAGAATCGCTTAAGCCCAAGAGCAGGAGGTTGCTGTGAGCTGTGACTCCAAAGCACTCTACCGAGGGTGATAGCGTGAGACTGTCTCCACACACAAAAAAAAAGATTAGAAAAGTACTAGCTGGGCACAGTGGCTCCTGCCTATGATCTTGGCACTCTGGGAGGCTGAGACAGGTGGATTGCTGGAGTTCAGGAGATGAAGAACAGCCTGAGCAAGAGCGAGCAAGACCCTGTCTCCACTAAAAATCGAAAAACTAGCTGAGTGTTATGGCAGGTGCCTGTTGTGCCGGCTACTAAGGAAGCTGAAGCAAGAGGATTGCCTGAGCCCAAGAGGCTCAGATTGCTGGACACTGTGATGATGCCAGGGCACTCTACCCACCCTGTACAGAGTGATTGGGAATCCGACTAGACTTACGGCCCAGGAGAATGCAAAGATAAATAAAACATGACCCTCCTTCTTAAGCAAACAAAGTATAATGGATGATGTAGTTACATGCAAGGAATTATAGATGATTTGGAAGAAAGAGATGGTCAACTCTTCTTCACTATGGCAATGGAGGCAGACAGCAGAGGCAGAGGGTAGGTTCGGAGGTGTAATGCTTAGTTTGGGTTGAGGCATGTTTGAGGGAACACTGGGACATCTGTATGGAGGTACACAGCACTCAGTGGAAAATGTGAGTCTGATACTCAGTGTGTAGGATTAGGATTTATTTATTTAACAACAACTATTGCCTTTTGTAATCAAAATAGCTTGGCAAAAACCATGGGGTAGCTTTATGGGCGTGTCTTCATCGCTGACAGTATGAATCTAGTTCTGCAGGCTCTAAATAGGTGTCAGTAGGGGTAAGTTGTTCTGTGGTTATGATAGATTTCAGAGATCACAGATTAAATGAAGTCTGTGTCCCTTCAGGTATTTTTTTTTGCAGTTTTTGGCTGGGGTTGGGCTAGAGCCTGCCACCCCCAGTATATGGGGCCGCTGCCCCATTCCTTGAGCCATAAGCACCAGCCCTGCTTTTTAAGCACTTGTTACATGCTTTAAGTATTTTGAATATTTGAGAGGTTTATTTATGATCTATACAAATTTATGTCCTAAATGTAGTTCTGATAGAATCTTTAGTCTGATCAAAATGTGGGCCTAGCATTGCACAGACCACACTTCAGGCGATATTGTTGGAACTTAGGGGAGAAGTTAGAGTTGGATCAGGACACTTTGCAGGGATGAGGCGTATGAGCAGAGGAAAGGTTTAAATGTGATACTGAAGGGAGGGAGAGTGTTGAGGGGAAGGCCAGGCTGAGAGGACGGCAAACTGTTCCTAGGTAAGAAGAATAGTGCGTTTGGGGGACAGAGAGTGAAGGAGAAAGGGAGGGAGGGAGAAGACGAGAAGAGAGTAGGAAGAGAAAGGGAAGAGAGAAATAAGAGTAAAGTATTAAAGAAACGGGAAAAAACGCGGTCAGCAGCAGAGATAGAGACAGCAGATTGTTCTTAGGGAGGAGTGTGGGTATTCCATTTCTGGAGACGGTCTATGGAGATGGAGGAAGAGAGAGAATTTTGAGGAACATGGATTAAAATTCCTTAAGTGTTTGAACTATTATAAAACTTTAAGGCTGGGCAGTTAACATGGGTGGGGATTCTCGTACAATAATGAAAGCAAAAGAATAAACATCCTGTTTCAAATGCACATAGTATTTAAATTTGGGAACTTGCCATTGTGCCCTACATTGAAGCAGCAACTGCAATGTATAAAAACTACATGTACAACTACGTGTACAAACAACTCAGTAAGGTTTCACAACCTTGGTATATCAGGGTCTCACAGCCGTGTTCCTGTGGACCTGTGCTGTGTCTTACTGAGTGGCGTTCATTATTGTTGCATGTTTTTGTGTGCTGCCATAACAATGTTGGAGCTTGAATTAGAGCAACAAACAAATGTTTGTAAATTTCTTTTTGAACTTGCCAAAAGTGGAAGTGAAATCAGGGACATGTTAGTTCAAGTTTTTGGGGATAATGATGTGAGGAAAACAGTGGCTTACAAGTGGATTAAATGTTTTCCTGAGAGGAGAGAAAGCATCACTGATGAAGAGAAATCAGGGCAGCCAGTGACGAGTAGAACTGATGAAAACTTTGCAAAAATTCCTTGGTGTGTGCATCACAGTCGTTGGCTGCTGTGAGAGCATTGACAGAGAAACAGGAAATCTTAACTGAAAATCTTGGCATGAGAAAGACATGGTTCTTGCATCTCCATAAGGCACCAGCTCTTGCAGCACTATCTGTGAGGGAGTTTTTAGCCAGTCAACAAATAACTGTATTGGGACGCCTTCCTTATTCACCTGATCTGGCCTCCATTGATGTTTTTCTTTCTTTCTTTATTTTTTGATCAGGGCCAGGTTTGAACCCGCCACCTCCCGTGTATGGGGCCGGCGCCCTACTCCTTTGAGCCACAGGCACTGCCCTTTTGATGTCTTTCTTTACTTAAAGATAAAGGAAACATTGAAAGGAAGACATTTTGATGACATTCAGGACATCAGCGCTAGTATGATGACAGCTCTGTTGATCATTCCAGATAAAGAGTTCCAAAACTGTTTTGAGGGTGGACTGGGTACTAAGGTTGGTGCACAGCTTCCCAAGGGGGTACTTGGAAGCTGCCTGTAGTGACATTCAGTACTGAGGTATGCAGCACTTTGTCCTAGGATGAATTCACAAACTTAATTGTCAGAACTCTTATTAAGATACATAATTTATTTTATAGTAACCATTCACACAATAGTATGGAGGCTACAGTTGGGAGGTAAAAACTAGTCTAAAGAGGGTTTACCTTGTCTTTACTCAGGGAAAACTCACTCGAGATGGAATTCTGTTGAAATGTCTTGACCCCTGTGTTCACTGATGTGCACTCAGGCCTTGGACAATGCCTGGCAGATGGGAGAGACTCAGTCAGTATTTTTTGAATGCCATTGAGTGATGAATGAATTTTAGACACAGCCACAGTACATCAGTGGTGTCCAGATGCCACACATGGGTTTCCTTTAAGCTTTTTCAAACTTGTGTGCATGAACAAAAAGACTAATCTCTTGAAAGACTTGGCAGCAAGTTCTGTAGCTGAAGGGAGCTGCTTAGGGACTTTGTGGGCTAAAGACAGCACTAAAGAAGCAGCATAGATAGTGGAGTGGTCCTCCTCTGGGAACGCTGCTCCAGGCGCTGGGGCCAGGGAGACACAAGGCCTGAAACGGCAGGCCTGGAGGATGGATGAGGCCTGGCTTTGGACAGGCCAGTCGGCTGAGTGCTGTCGCCTGGGAGACACCAGGCCTCCTTGAGGAATGCTTAAGTCACTGGAATTCTTGGAGCACACAAGTAGGGGACCTCCAAGAGGTAAAAATGGCTTTCCTGTCAGCATGGTGCATGGCGTCTTGAGCAAGGTTTAATTTAACTTGAAGAAATAATAGAGTGGTAACACATTTGCACCATGGGTAATGTGGGCTTGCTCATACTTGTTACATACTAGGCATTCCAAGGAATAAATACTCTATCACGTAACAGCCATAAGAAAATTTTAATCAGATCTAACCCCATCATGCCCCTAATCCCCACCATAGTACCGAAACAGGGTTTGGACCGCATTTAAAACAGCATTTAATGGAAACAAACACTATGTCCTTTTATAGTAAGAAAAGAAGAATTAATTCATTTAATTTTGAATTATGAGTAGGCAGTGGATCATGATTTCAAAAAAGCTACAAGAGTAGAAGTTTAAGGCAAAAAAAGAAAAAAAAAATCAAGTAATGCTTTTCCCAAAGCATTAGAATGAATGCTTTGGGAAAAGCACAGGTATGTTTACAAATCATGTTTATGAAAGCCAGAGAGAGTAAAGTCAGTATAGTATTAGGTATTTGCTTCTCTGTAAAGAGGGAATTTAAATCACACCTGATAATGCATTATGTAAAATTAAAAATGAGAAATCTTATGAAGTGTTTTATGTAGTTCAGACTCACCTCAGTGATCTCTTACTGATAAACTCCTACTATTCTCTGAACTGGGAAGATCCGTACTTGGACATAGAATTTTCTAACGCCCTGACAGATGTTATGAACATTTTCTCAGTAAAAACAATCTGAAATGAGTCTACTCTGGAGGTGGTGTCCCTTCCACGGGGTGCTTAGCAATCTGTAGCAGGTTCAGTGAAGAGTATTTTAGCATTCGGAAGATTTTTAACTGATTGACAAATACCTTTGTAATCTTATCAATTGCCATAGAAATTTGTGAAAAATGGATTGTAGGCTTTCTCAGCATGTTTTTAGATTTAAATTTATAAACCACTATAATTGGGAAAGCAGAGAAGCCCAATCTGAGAATTTTTTTTTTTTTTTTTGAGATAAAGGCAGGCGGATGAAACCTCGTAGCACACTAAGACAACATGAATCCCGTTTCTCACAAGTTCCATGTGTATGAGACAGATGGAGAAATAAATTAATACTGGAAGGTCATTGACTCCAGACGTCACGAGATGCATATGCTTGTAATCCAGGCTTAGGTTTTCTAAGTTTCAAATTTACTGAGGATTGTAGAAGTTGGGGGGAGAGTAGAACAGGTATTTTGTTTTGAAATTTTGGCTCTTATTTTAATGGAATTTTATGCTGTCATTGGAACTCCGTGGAAAAGTTGAAAATTGTAAATTGGAGGGAGCAAGTATCCAAAGAAGTATCTTGTTTAAGTTTAAAATGGCTCCTGGCAGTGACAGTAGGTAACGTGACCCACAAATACCTTATGAATGGGAAGGAATTAGCTGGACCATATGTGATCTTCCAGTGCTTTACTTGATTCATTTGAATATCACTTTTTTTTTTTTTTTTTTGAGACAGAGTCTCACTTTGTTGCCCTTGGTAGAGTGTCGTGGCGTCACAGCTCACAGCAACCTCCACCTCCTGGGCTTAAGCAAGATTCTCTAGCCACAGCCTCTCAAGTAGCTGGGACTACAGGTGCCGCCACAATGCCTGGCTATTTTTTGTTGCAGTTGTCATTGTTGTTTAGCTGGCCCGGGCTGGGTTTGAACCTGCCACCCTCAGTTTATGTGGCTGGCGCCGTAACCACTGCTACAGGCACCAAGTCAAATATCACATATTTAGTTATTGTGAACACTTTAAAGAAGCTACTTTACTTTAACAAAATGTAGGGAAGTCTGAAGAACAACAAGTTTATTTTTTTCCATATCATCGTTAAGCTCACACAATTCTGCTTTCTGTTGAAGTTAATAAATGAAAGTGAGGACCAGATTTCAATGAGAGATTACTTCTTTAAAGCAAAAATAGAAAACAATGATAAATTAAAAAAAAAAGGCCTCATTTTTCCCTCGTTTCCACCTAGAAACAAGGCAAAACTCAACTCTTTTAAATAATCTTTGTGTTAAAGAGGAACTAATATCTGCAGCAACAAACTTTTTAAAATTTAGGAATTCAGTTTATCAAGACCTGAGATGCAGCCAAAGCTATAGTTAGAATAAACTCATATCTCTTGGCTAGGGCTAAGCATTAATGAAAGCTAAATTGGTATTTAATTTATCGATCTTTTTAAAAAAAACACAATAAACTAAGAATAAAGATAAAGATTAAAAAAGAATAGCAATGAATTAGAAAATTCAGAAAAACTATGGACTTGGTAAGTAAATTCAAGATCAATGTAATTAGATAAAGTCAGCTGTCTTTATGACCTTATCTTAAGGATGAAAATGTAGACTCCTGAGGGTAAGGGACTGTCTAAAGTTGTCCCCCTAGTAAGTGTCAGAGTTCTCCAAGGGCATAGCTGATAAGCCAAGCTGAATTTTCTTCAGTGTGAATATTGGGACTAACCAACTGCTCTATTAGTTTGGATTCTGGTGAACATTTTACACTCTTCATAGCTAGAAAATGGTTTGTAAGTGAAGTTGCTGGAGATTTTAACAATTGCCTGAAGAAACTGAGGAAAATATATTAATCAGCCGTCACTTGGGGATTTCTGGAGGCTTGGACAGTAAGAAGGGCATGCAAGTATTAGTACAACCTGCCACATTTACGTATGATCACAAATAATGGGCTTGGACACGTACAATTTCAGAGAATTCAAAGAACAAAATCTGAAATTGCCAATTAACCTTTGTCAGCACATCTCCATAATCAAGTTATAATGACCTGCCTTCCATTAATTCTATTAAACTCCCCTTCATCTTCCAATTAGATTCCATTACCAAGTTGTACACATTTACAATGCAAGATCTAGACAATGTTTTGATGCCTGGGATCGTTTTTAATAGGTGGGTGATGGACGAAAGTGAGCTAGATTGATTTACAGGAAAGCAGTAAGACTCTGAAAGGGGGGGAGAGGGGTGCTGTACATAGTGACTTGTCTTCAAAGAGTTTGGTGTGGAAAGGGAGGGAAAAGAGTGACGTGGCAGTGGAGAGCCCTGACAGCTCCCACCTCGGTGTGTAATCCACCAGCATCAGTAGTGGGAAGTCACACTGATAGTATGCACCTTTGACAGGATGTGATAAGAACATCACTTTGCCTCTTTGGTCTTCCCCAAAAGCCACAACCCCACTTTCAGTATGAGAAAGATACCAGACAAATCTCAGTTACTGGACATGGTAAGAAATAGCTGACTAGTATCCCTCAAAAGTGCTGAGGTCATCAAATTTAAGAAAAGTGAGCATGAGATCCTGGGACAGCAAACATGAGGTTAAATGAGAATAAAGTTTTCTGTTTTATTATGAAAGTCATTAATAAACATTTATTTAAAAAATCAGGATAGAAAGTTATGCAGTGACTTCAGCAGAAGGTAGGTGGTTAAAAGATTTGTGGTGTTTAAGTTGGAAGATAGTACTGTGCTTGGGCAGAGAGCAGTTGTGACAGTGGTTTCCATCTCAAAACACTTTGGGGCCTTTTGGTCTCTTGTTTTTCTTTTTCTTTTCTTTTTTTTTAGAGACAGAATCTTATTTTGTTACCCTCGGCAGAGTGCCTTAGCGTCATAGCTCACAGCAACCTCCCGCTCTTGGGCTTAGGCAATTCTCTTGCTTTAGCATCCCAAGTAGCTGGGACTACAGGCGCCCACCACAATGCCCGGCTGGTTTTTTTTTTTTTTTTTTTGTTGTTGTTGCAGTTTGGCCGGGCCAGGTTTGAACCCTCTACCCTCGGTATGTGGGGCCGGCACTGCACTCACAGAGCCACAGGCACCATCCCCAGGTCTCTTGATTTTCTACAGGTTTTTTTTTTTTTTTTGGAACTTGGAAGAGTATCGCAGATAGAATATAGACTTCTTTGTCTAGCTTTACCGTTCCCCCTTTCTGGGAGAGGGGAAGGTGGGCACTGGGCAGGTGCCCACCTGGGCCAGTCCTTGTGTGTAAAGGCGGCTGATACTCTGGATCAAGCAGTGGAGGACGTCTGGGAACATCAGCAGTCCCACCATTTTGTTCTTTCAAATACAATCCAGTAGTTCATTCCCCTTCTGACCTTGAAGTCCACGAGAAGTCTCGTTGCTTCTGTCAGACATCCCCAGGTTCTTAGCATTTCCATCCCCTTCAAATAGTCCTTCATTTTAATGTGACTGTGAGGGGCAAAGAGGCAGGAAGTCGGCAGTCAGCTACAGAACAGTCCAGGATGTCCAGGGCTATTTTTTTCAGTTTCTCGACTGACCATGTGGAGATTGAAGGTCTGAAGCCCAGAACCTGGCATTTTACAGCGTATCAGATGAATTCCCTCCCTCACACCTCACAACTGCCCCAGTGCTGTAGCTGTCCTTTTGTCTCCTTTTAATGGTTGAGTGAACTTGAGGCTGAGAGAATTGCTGCAGTTTGGCCGGGGCTGGGTTTGAACCTGCCACCCTCTGTGTATGGGGCCGGTGCCCTACTCACTGAGCTGTAGGCACCAAGGCTGAGAGAATTGAAGTGACTTCCACAGCTGGAAGATGGCAGAGCCTAGATTAGAGTCCAAGGTTGACTCTTGGCCGATAGTGCCTTCTGCTTTGTAGGTGACTGAGGGCTCCACACCTCAGGAGATGCTGGTAGTGTGTAGCCAGAGGCTTGATGGCGTCTGTGGGAAGACCCTCACACAGGCACTGCCAGGAATTGTGTAGGTCAATTCCTCTTGACCTACAATGGACAGCGGCAGGTGGTTGGGGTGTGTGCATTTACACACTTGTGCCTGCTTTCCCACCTTTAAATAACATGTACATAAGATGATAGTAGGCTGAGGAGACATGGAGGTTTGGAAGAGCAAATTATTTGTCTAAAATACAGCTGCTGCTTAGCTCCAGAAAATTGATGCCATGTAGCAAAGTGGACCCAGATTGACCAGTTCTGGTAATTTTTAAAAATAATCAAGAAATCCTTTTTTTTTTTTTTAAGACAGCTCACCTTTTTCCTTTTTTTTTTTTTTTTTAGACAGCTTATAACAACCTCAGTCTCTTGGGTTAAAGAGAGTGATCCTTTTGCCTCAGCCTCCCAAGTAGCAATGCCCAGCTAGTTTCCCTATTTTTCATAGAGATGGGGGTCTTGCTCTTGTTCAGCCTGGTCTCAAACTCAAGCAGTCCACCCACCTTGGCCCCAGAGTGCTAGGATTTCAGGAATGAGCCAGGGTGCCCAGCCAAGAAATATATATATATATTTTTTGCAATTTTTGGCCAGGGCTGGGTTTGAACCTGCCACCTCTGGTATATGGGGCCAGCGCCCTACTCCTTTGAGCCACAGGCGCCACACGAAATACATTTTTAAAATGTAAAATCTTCAAAGTTTAAATCTTGGCAAAAATGATCTTTTAGTATTATAAACATTTTGGACTGAAAAACACATGTGGGTAGGCCTGTGTGTTTAGAACTGGAAACTTTCCCTTCTCATCTTTTCCTTACCTGCTAGAAATACAAATAGTTCATTAAGAAAACACAGGCGCCGAGATCCTTCAGTAACAGCAGACGACCCTCAGTAAGGAGGCACAGAAGAGAAGGAAACTCAGAGAAGGGTTTAAAAGGAATTTTTCCTATTTTAGGTAAAATTGACTCTCAGGGCCAAAGAAAAAGAAAAAAACTTTGACCTGAATTAATTAAAGCTGTTTTCAGTGAGATGTCAATATCAATAGCACCACTTTTTATGATTTTTGTCTCTGTGATCTGTGTAGAATTATGAAATTATATTTGTTTGCGAAAAATTATAGGTAGCAAAAAATCTGTCTTTAAATTCTTCAGACCTCTTTTCATAATCTGAGAAATTGTTCTTGTTAATTGTTTTTGCAGATAGAGGGGCGCCATCTAATGGTGGTTCAGGAAAACTTAGTTAAATGTATAACAATCCTTAGTTTTCAAAGGAACAAAAAGACAAGCGTGTCTTACTACTCCTTGCCAGAGACACTCAGATGCTTAGATTTATCAGCTATGTGAACAAATCTTGGCTTATTTATTGCTTCTGAATTGGCCTCAAAATATTTAGAGTAGTGAGACTTTAATTTTGTGCTTTGAAAAAGTGGAATAGAGAAAGCGCGGTCGAAGCCCGTGACCTTCTGCAGCCTCACAGAGCTCTGGAACTGAAGCTCTTTCACAGAGTTCCTCCTGTCTCCTTGGTGGACGTCTGTAGTCCAAATAGGAGCAGCCTGCATGGCTTTTGTGATCTGTTTCTTGGTGATTCATGTAAATGGGAGTACGTGGTCTAATATTCTGTAGAGAAGATAGAAATCATAAATCCAGCAATATGAGTTAAATGACTCTTTGTATTGGATCAAGTATTTACTTGCACCATTTGTGTTACCTGAAATTTCACTTTTTGGGGAGTATTTATCCAATTACACTATTGCTCACTGAACGGACTCTTGTAGAACCAAAGTCCTAGGTATGTAATGGGGTGATTTGTCCTTTCGTGGCTACTCTTCTGGAAAAAAAGAAAAAAAGATTATTGTCCAAAAGTACACTTTGTGAAAGTTTACAAATGTGAGTCTCACACAAATATAACATGAACATGTCAAAGATTTTGTTCAACCTCTTACTTAATGAGGAAATTAATAAAGTGTTAATGTCCAAGTTTTGGATACCTTTTCTTGAAGTGTCTGTATCTGTGACACTCTTGCCTATGCCCATGCTGTGGGAATCAAAGTACAGAGTAAGATAACTGTGTTTGGCCCTGACAAAACTAAGTGAGGCAAGTGAGGATGAAGGGGCTCTTGCTTTCTTTTCCTACATCACATTTTTTCCTACCTTCCTGTTTCTCTAAAGAAGATAGGTTATTTCTTCACTTATTTTCTCATTAAATTAGGGTCATAAGGGCCCATTATATACCAAGGCCTGTGCGAGGTGCTTGGTAGGTACAAGTGTTCAGGATGGGAAGTCATTGTCTTGGTGCTTTTATTCTAAGGAAAGTAACAAAATAAATGCAAAATGTGGCAAGTGCAATGAAAGAAATAAAACTGTGTTGGTTAGTGGAGGGATGCCAGGCTTCCATGCATTCAGGTACCTCTATAACTTTGGGTGGGTGAGGAATTAGGTGGGGAGAAAACTGCTTCAGGAGACCCTTAGAATTATCACTTATTCCGGCTCACATGGCTGCAGGCTCCTTCCTTACCCGTCCAGCGCTGGTGTTCATTCTCTAGAAAAGGTAAGACCTGGTCTGTTGCCTGATGATGTAAGTCATGTTTAAGGGTGAGGTTCTCCGAAGGAGACGGGATTCAGTGCCCATATGATGAGTGAATACTGGGACTCCAGATTTTTCCCAGCTATTAGGTACCGGAAGTCTTGGTAACTATAACTGTGCCCTATAGATGGGAGAGTGGAAGAACCCCATCAACCTACAAATACAGTCTTTTCTAAAGGTATTAACTAAAAATGGAGCATTCTCTTTTTGTTTTTGTTTCTTTTAGACAGAGTGTCACTCTATTGCCCTGTCATAGTTTACAGCAACCTCAAGGTCCTGTACTCAAGTGATCCTCCTGCCTCAGCCTCCAGAGTTGCTGGGTCTAGAGGTGCCCACCATCACACTTGGCTAATTTTTCTATTTTTAGTAGAGATGGGTCTTGCTTTTGCTCAGGCTGGTCTTGAACTCCTGAGCTCCCGTGATCCATATGCCTTGGCCTCCCAGAGTGCTAGGATTATAGGAGTGAGCCGTTGCACCCGGCTAAAACTGGGACTTTCAATAAGTAGTTCACCCATTTCACCAAAAATTGATAACCCACACCTCCTGCACATGCTCAGAACTTCTAATTTTCATTTGGGTCTCTTATTCTTAATCATTTCCAGATATGCAGATTTTTACATTCAGGGCATCTAGTTGTCATTTTAGTGTCTTATTTTTAAACATATGCAGATGACCAAGAATTACCAGGTATCTAGAGAAATCTTTTTTTTTTTTTTTTTTTGAGACACAGAGTCTCTCACTTTGTCGTCCTCAGAAGAATGCTGTGGCATCACAACTCACAGCAACCTCAAACTCTTGGGCTCTTGCTTCAGCCTCCCAAGTAGCTGGGACTACAGGTGCCCACCACACCACCCAGCTATTTTTCTGTTGCAGTTGTCATTATTGCTTAGCTGGCCCGGGCTGAGTTGAACCCACTAGCCTCTCTGTATGTGGCTGATGTCGTAACCACTTTGCTACAGGTGCTGAGTCCTAAAGAAGTCTTACACAATAGATAGATTCCAGAATAAGTAATTTAGAGATAACAGAGGTTACAAATACAAAAGGAAACTTAAAAAAAAATCAGAGTTAAAGAAGGTATTAAATTAATGGAAAAATTCTTAAAAATTGAAAAGATAATAGCATAAATGAAAATAAATTGGTAGGAGAATTGAAATTTAATGATAAATTCAGTTATCAGAAAACAGAGCAAAAACCAGAACACTGGAAATGAGAGAGTAAAAGATAAGAAAATAAGAAAATCAGTCTCAGAATATCAATATCGAATAATAAGAGTTCTAGCTAAGAGATCAATGAATATGGATTGGGGGCAGAAATCGTTAGGAAGTAATATAAGAAAACTTTCCTGGTCTGAAGAATATGAGTGTCAGATTGAATGGAATTCACTGAGGGTTCAGACAATTGGATAAAAATAAACTAATTCCATGATACATACATCCTTGTTGTATCCTGGGTGCAATAAGAACCTTGCAGAGGGGACAACACAAGTAAGTAAAACTGGTCACATATGGCAGTTCAGAATCAAGATGGTTTTGGATTTCTGAACAGCAACACTGGAAGTTGCAGACAATGAGTCAAATTGTCTGCAGAATGCTGAAAGAAAATTATTTTCACCTGAAATTCTATTCCAAATTAAACTATTAGTGAAGTAAAAGAGTAATATCATGCTAATTTCTAACATACAAGCTCTAGAACATTTATTTGTACACCTGCTTTCTCAGGATGTTATAGGAGTGCGTTCTCCACCTAAACAAGGGAATAAACCAAGTAAATCAAGAAAGAAGAAAACGTGGGGTTGGAGAAAAGCAGATGGAGCATAGGAAAGGGTCAAAGGGAATCCCAGGATGACTGGAGCCCAAGGCACAGGGAAACCAGTTTTGACTGATGTAGGTTTGACAGAATGTGGTCCAAGAAGTGCGCCTTACTGTGTTTGTGCCTTCCCTTCCCTGGCTCAGTGAAAGACACCAGAAGCCGTCATTGTATTGTTGAGATTTATAGTGATGATGGTACATGTCTGAGACAGTAACCGTGCTCCTAATGGGAAAGTCCACGTGGAAGCCTGGTGTCCCTCTGTTAACATCTTGGAGAGATGTGTATATGTACCCTCTGCAGGCAAACATATACCTCTATATACGTACATGCCCAGACTGTCTCTTGAGAGATACAGATGAATTTGTTATCTGGGGTTGCTTGTGGGTAGGAGGAGCAGATGGCTGGTGGATATTACCATGAGCCAGACTTACTTTTCACTGTTTACTTTTTTGTTCCTTTTTTAATATTGTGCCATATGCAGATACTATAAGTGTTTAAAGATGTATAAAATGTATTCTTTAAAATTGAAAATAAATAAGATAATAACAATATCTATAGTAAATAATAAAGATAATAACATTACCTATAGTCTGAATAAGAGACTCCCCCCTTCATATTTAGAGGAAATAGTTAGCATTTCCTCTAGCTTACTTTGTTTCTCTTGAAGTTTGCTAATGTAAATTCTGTTTCATTATGGAAGAAGGAAGAGGTCAATTTTATTTTTTGTAGTACTTACCAAGTACAAATAACACAGATTAAGAATTCTTAGAGGCTGAATAATTGATGATATGAATGATGAAACTTCTCTTGTTCCATGGGAGTAATTCTATAGTTTTAGAGTGCCCCTTATAAAGATAATAGAATACAAGTAATTCTACACTTGAAAACCCTGCTCCATTAGGATCATATTTTTCGTATTAGTTACCTGGTGGTCACACCGCGGGAATACACTGGTTACAGCGTTGACAAGGCAAAAGCTAAGCTGAACGGTCACTGTATCCTTCCACGCTGTGTCTGTCTTTTTAGCTCTTTGTCCCATTACCGATAGTTATTGTAAATTGTTCATTCAATTAATTACTTCAAAATCAGTTGCATTCTTATATTTTCATTTATTTTGTCATCTATTGGGTCTTGATTCTCATTTAGGTATTTTACTCTGGTCCTTGTTGTACTCTGATTCCACATAGTTATTGAGACCTAAGAAGACTACTGTTTCCTCAAAATAGGCTGCACTTGCTACATGTCCTAAGGTGGCCATTAAAATGAGGCAAGGGTGGAGGAAGGTCACTATCCTAGATAAATAGGGTTTGGAATTCAAGGTTACTATGACACATTCTTGTTAATGAGGCTGTTTTATGACATTTAATGTGTATATGGGTTCAGTAATCCAAGTGAGAAATAAAGTTGGAAAATAGCAGTAGGTTTTCAAAAAGGAAGAAAGGGGCATCCTGAAAAGAGCAATAGGGAGGAATTAATGCCAGGTTAATTTAGAGAAGCATGATATTGGAGTTCCTTGGTGACAAATAAAAGGGCTGTGGCTTTTTTAGGACGGCGGGTCAACACAGTGTGCTCCTTACGTGCTGTGTTCTATTCTGAAAACACCTGGGTTTATCTCTGTGTCTTAACATTCCTTAAGAAGCATTGCCAGGTTTGAGGTTGAGGGAAAATATTAGACTGAAACCATTAGTACGTATGGTGGTAATAACTGCAAGGCAGCAGGAAACAGCCTGTGTGGTATATGCTTTCACAAGGCTAATGCCATTTGATGTTAGAGTGGGGGGAGGGGTGTCTTCTACTTGGTGTGTCTTAATTTGCATTCACAATGTAACAGAATGGGGATTGGTGGATAAATGTTGGTGTTGAAAGTGACAGAAAATCCAAACCAAACCAGATAAAGCGCACAATGTGAGTTATTATTTCTGTAATTGAAGAGTTCAGGGTAAAGCTAGATTCAGAAGCTTAAGCTTGATTATCAGGATGGGCTATTCACCACCTCTTGGCTCTGTCTTCCACTATGCCGGTGTCACTTCCATATTGGAGAGGAAACTGGCCTCAATGATCACACCTTCAGTCCACGGGTAGAGGGAATCTGTGTAAGCGGAAGTCTCAGGGTTGTGTCTTCTGGACTCTGATTGGCCTGGTCTGAATCATGTGCCCCTCCCTGGGAGTGTCTTGGAGACGACGATTATATTTTAAATATCTTTTGTCCTCAGTTGTTAGCACAAGGCATTTTATGATGTATAATAGGTATTCAAAATACAAGTGTCAGGTCATACTGTAAGCTTCTCTTCTGAAAGCAACCACTTTGCATTATACATGTAAGAGCTACTCTAGGATATTTCAGATTTTAAATCTGAATATTTGTGTGCACAATTAGGTGACTTGTTGGATGGACTTAATATGATTACTAGAATTCTGGGAACTTGTATTGTCTGTGTATTATCAGTACTCTTTCAAAATCTTATAGTATAATTAAGGAAATGAGAAGCATGAAAATATTGTAACCCAAATCACTTTATCATTTTAACAAGAGATGAATTAAGAGATCCATTGGCAAAACAGTTTTAATTTCCTTTGAATCATACTGAGCGAACGTGGAAGGGGTGAGCAGAACATGGATGATAGTTGGAATGAGAGGGGATGCTGCAGTTGTTCTTTTGTGATGGTGGCAGAGTCTGAATTGTGCACATTATGATCTGTAAACATGTGTTGTCTGAAATTATTTTATAGATAGGTTTAAAATGGCTCAAGTGGCTCAGGTTTGTATCTAGCTCAGGCCAGCCAAACAATGACAGCTGCAACCAAAAAAAGTGTTGTGGCACGAGCCTGTAGTCCCAGCTACTTGGGAGTTGGAGGCAGGAGACTCACTTAAGCCCAGGAATTGGAGGTTGCTGTGAGCTGTGACACCACAGCACTCTACCCAGGGCGACAGCTTGAGGCTCTGTCTCAAAAAAAAAAAAAGTAGTCTAATGGGTCATGTAAAATTTTTATTAAACTCATAAGAGAAAAAGTTACTTGAGGGCAGTGCCTGTGGCTCATCGAGTAGGGCGCCGGCCCCATATACCGAAGGTGGTAGGTTCAAATCCAGCCTCAGCTGAACTGCAAAACAGAAAAATAGCCGGGCGTTGTGGTGGGCGCCTGTAGTCCCAGCTACTCGGGAGGCTGAGGCAAGAGAATCACCTAAGTCCAGGAGTTGGAGGTTGCTGTGAGCTGTGATGCCATAGCACTCTACTGAGGGTGACAGAGTGAGACTGTCTCTACAAAAAAAAAAAAAGTTACCTGAAATAGATCTAAGACTATGTGTTATGTCAATGCCTCATCTTCTGAGTTTAAAAAAAAAAGAAGGGAATTCCAAAGACTAGATTTTTAGTACCGTAGAGGAAAGTGTACCTACTTACACTAAAAAGGAAACTATTCAGCACTACTGTGTAGTTACACCTATCTTCAGTGGGAACTTCATTTTCTAAGCTTCTTCTCATCTTTTAATTTCTTGAATGCCAACTTTGCCCCCAACAACTTTTAATACAGTGTGAAAAGATGAAAGCCAAGGAGAGGCAGTTATCAGTGATGTCACGGAATTTGAGGCATTTCCAATCATGCTTGTTTGTTCATTTTGTGTAATCTCGAAACTCTCTGATGTGGACCAATTCAGAGTGAATTTACTGACTTAATATAAGAGCTTGGAACGTTGATTGCCTGGGAGACTGTAGAATGCAGCATTTGAATTCATTGGTCCTGACATTAAAGGGTGCTGTTAAATATTTAAAGTAGTGAAGAGAACTGCAGTGCCATTTAAATTAATGCAATGTGTATCAGAATAATCAGGTGAAAACTTTTGGAGGCTCATAATTATGCAGTTTATGGCAGTTTTGGTTATCCTGCATGAATTTAAAATATCTGAATGCTTGGAAATATGCATCACTAATGACCTATTATATTATTTAAGGTGGAGATGTGTATTTATAGGAAAAAATATAAGAGGTAGTATAATGTGGTTATTGGGTAGAAAGTCTGGGCTAGTCTCTTGGCTTCCAATCCTGCCTACCCCCCCTTTTAGCTGAATAACACTGCATGTGTTAACTAACCTGTCTATACCTCAGTTTCCCTAGCTGTAGAATGGGGTTAATGGTACTCCATCTTCTTCATAGACATATTGTGGAGATTAAATGTGTTAAATGGTATAAAGTACTTAAAACAGCTCTATACAAGCCTTTGATGTTATGATTACTTTCTAAAGGTCATTCTGGGCTTTCTTTATGATACATGGGCTCTTGAATACAGTGTCAGAATATGTAGTGAACATATGAGGAATTTCGCACACATAACATTGAAAAATTCAGTAGTTAACTTATAGTGACAAATGTGGCCTTTGTATGTCCACTCCAGGACACACTTCTCATCCTGTCCTCACAGTGTGGGACGGTATGTTTCAAAGTGCGTCAGGATCCACAGGGCTGCTTGTTCAATGTGTGATCCTGGGCCTCCTCCTAGACACATCGGATCAGAAATTCTGAGGTGGGAATCAGCCTTTTCATAAAATGCCCCAGGAGATTCTCGCGCAGGACCGATTCAGAGAGCTGTTGTTAGCTGTTGATAATTCCTTCATCTCACCTTTGCTCTTTATCCCCTTGGTATCTTATTTCTCTCAAATCCAGGGCCTGTCACATCTCCTGTTCAAGGACTTGGGAGTTTTCTCCCAAAACTCACAGTGGAGCAAAGTTGAGCTTTTTCTTTCACGTCCAAGCCCTCCGTTGCCACCCCCCTCCCGTCTTCCGTGCTCTCTTCACGCCCCCCCCACCCTCCGCCTTTCTTGCCCACTCTTTGTGTAAGTGGGGCGTGAAGTCCTTCTGGCTTTAGCATCCCGCCAGAGGGCTCCCCGGTCAGCTCCGGCTCAGCTCAGAGCTGCTCCCCGTTTTCTGCCTCACTCCTGCTCTGCTTTTCACCGCCTCTTTCTCTCATTGTTCCTATTTCCCTGCTTTCTATGAACACTTGTGGGTTAAAATGCAGAAAAGTGTGTGCAGCTGGTGAAGGAAAACTGTTTCATTTCTTCTTCCAAGTTCCTTAGCCCCATGGCAGCATTGCTTGGAGGAAAGGAATAGGGACAAAAAGCCCTGATGGGCCCTCAGAACCTCTGCCCTGCTGGCCCGTGTCTCTGTCCTGGACTGAGTTTGAACTCTGCGTCCCTGTTTGTGAATTTTGCAGTCACAGACGGATGAGACACCATTGAGCAATCTCAGACTGCATTGTTTGAATATACTTGACTGAGATAATTGTGTTTAAACCCTAAAGTATATCAAGAACTCGTCCATTTGGTGATTCTTAAATATAAAGCCATGTGTAGCTGTGTGGAAATACCATGTACGTGAAAATTTTATTACTTCTTGGCCAAGGCGAAGATTAATAGGAAGCATTTTGGCTCATGGAGCACGTACTGCGGCTCTCTTTTAAAACACATGAACTCGTTATGTGCGTGTGACCGATCCCATAGATCCATTGGAATCTTAATGATCCGTGAGAGAAATTGTTCACATTTTTAGAGGTGCATCTGCATTACAAAACAGCCGCAGCTTTCAACAGACCAATGCTCTGTTGTGCTTTTGAAAGCGCTTGAACCCCACAGCGCTCAAAGTGAGAACAATATTGTTGACTCATAAACACACATACCGTAGTGCGAAGAAAACAGACAAGGTTATGGGAAAGAAGGAAGTATACGCTTTGCCACATTTTATTTTAAAGCAAGGTGGACACTTTCTAAGAAGTGGTGTTAGTATTTCAGCTAATAAAATAAGAGGGATTTTAAGTCCTAGAAATTTACCTCTTTGAAAAGATTAGCATTTTCTTGTAATAATGAAAAATGAAAAAAATTCTCAAATAAGACACATTTAAGGAAAAAATAGACACCAACGAAGAAATCAATTTATTGCTAAAGCTTTAGCTTCAACTGTTACAGTTTTGGCTGGTATTTCATAGTTTCGTTTGGGAAAGACAAGACTTTGTTGAATTTCTGTGTTGATGCTTAAGCTTTTCTTAAAGGGTGAATATGTCAATAGATTTTTAGTTAGTTAATAAATTAATTTGTAACTATTATCTTGGGATAGAAGCTAAAGAAGAAAAAATAATTATGAAAAATAAAAACAACTGTAGGAATAGATGGTAATTGTTAACTTACTTACGTTATCACACGTTTTGACTGGAATGGTCCCTTAATATTTGCTGTATTTGGGTGTTAGTTGCTTACTTTCTAACTCTCCATACTATATTTATATCCATAAACAACATAATCTAATGGAAACACGTTAGACTTGTTTTGTGAATTAATTCTTTTTCCTTTTTCTTTTAGGGATGCCCTCTGCATCTTTATTGGTGAATCTTCTTTCAGTTTTTCTTATCTCTTTTGTATTTGGAGAAACAGAAATAAGGTTTGCCGGACCAACAGAATTTGTTGTTAATGAAACAAGTACAACAGTTATTCGCCTTATCATCGAAAGGATAGGAGAGCCAGCAAACGTTACTGCAATTGTGTCGGTAAGAAATGACTCTAGTTCTATTTTTACTGAAATAGATATGAAATTTCTTACTTTGAATGGCCAGGATTTTTTTTCTATTTGAGATTTTGAGTAGTTTTACTATGGTAAATGATTTGTGGATTGCACCATTCTGTGTATGTGTCACAGGTTTATAGAGTACTCGAAGGTGGCCATGTATGGTGACAAGAGGATCTTAAAGATATAGCCTGATTATTTCAAAGTGTTATATATTTATTTTAAAACAAGAATATTTTATCTTGGGTAATTTGCATTGTAGCTATGGCCCTGCTCAGACATGTTATCTATTATTGTAGGGTAGTATAGAGAAAATATATGGAACATTTACAAGTCGAAAAATAGCAGAAGGAATAAAAAACCTCTCTTATGTTGGAGAGCATCAGCATATAGTGGGAGAAATTAAGTATATAAATTTTTGGGAGAAATTAAGTATATAAATTTAAGGAGAAGTTAGGTTGAGTTTACGATTGATCTGTTTTGCACATGGTTTAGTTATTGGACGGATTGCGTGGGCATATACATGTATATGAGTGTTTTAACCAGAGAGTAATGTCACCTGACTACTAAAGATATCACTGTATTTCAGGCTCTTGAATCTTTGTTTTTGCAAAAATAAAATTTTGAGCAATAGGTGAAATTGTTACATATTTATGAAACATTATGAAAACAGAAAATGAAGAAAAACTGCCTACGAAACAAATCTAATATTGTAATTTTGTGCATTACTTTTAGATTTTATTGAATTTGTGACATATATTTATTGTGTTTATTTTTATAGTATACATTATATTTGATAATCATTTTCGTATAATTTTGATTGTATCCTAACAGCTTTTTCTTTTGTTTTCTTTTTTCTTTTTTGAGACAGTTTTGTACTTTGCTGCCCTGGGTAGAGTGCCGCAGAGTCATGGTACCTCATAGCAATCTCAAACTCTTGAGCTCTAGTGATTTGCTTGCCTCAGCCTCCCGAGTAACTGGGGACTACAGGTGCCTGCCACAGTGACTGGCTAGTTTTTTATTTTTAGTAGAGATACGGTCTCGCTCTTGCTCAGGCTGGTCTCCAACTCCTGGGCTCAAGTGATTTACCTGCCTTGGCCTCCCAGGGTGCTAGGCTTACAGGTGTGAGCCATCTTGCCTGGCCCTAATAGTTTTTGTAATTGCTCTTTTATTTTACAACTTTTCTTGACAATATTGCCATTGCTCCCTAATAATTTCTCATCTGGTTTCCACTGAGATTCTTTCTAATTTTTGCTGTTGTTAATGTTATTCTAATGTCACTGAAATATGCTAATTTTTGTGTATTTTGCATTGTAAATGATTTTCATAGGTTGGATTACATTGTGTTTCTGTTTTTTTCAGTGGTTCTTGATAATGCTTTTAAAAAAGTCTATGTCATTTTCTTTAGTAATGTATAATAAGTTTTTCAACACCTTTGACAACTTACTTGGCTTTCTCAATTATTTAAAAATTTATTTTTGTAAATAAAAACTAGAAATTGATAAAATTTCCTTAAATGCGTTCTTTTGTACTAACTCATTTTTTTTCCTAGTGTAGTTAAATTATTCTTTTTGATGAAAGAGATCTTATTTGGATTTGTACAAGTTACTCTCTAAGAATCTTATTTGATGCTGATTTTACAGAATAATATCTTTAAAAGCTAAAGAAAAGTTTATAATGAATAAAAAGTTTGGCATGCTAAAAGAATTAGGTCCTCAGACGGCTCCTGTGGCTCAAGTAAGGCGCCGGCCCCATATACTGAAGGTGGCAGGTTCAAACCTGGCCTCGGCTGAACTGCAAAACATAAAAATAGCCGGGTGTTGTGGCAGGCGCCTGTAATCCCAGCCACTCGGGAGGCTGAGGCAAGAGAATTGCCTGAGCTCATAAGTTGGAGGTTGCTGTGAGCTGTGTGACGCCACGGCACTCTACTGAGGGAGATAAAGTGAGACTCTGTCTCTACAAAAAAAAAAAAAAGAATTAGGTCTTCATTGGCATTATGGGGGAACATAAATATAACTTCAGGTTGAAAATTTTGGAAAGAGCAGTTTCTCTGAAACTGATAAAGAAAATAATTGGAATAATGGGAAGTAAAACAGTTTTTGGCAGACTACTTGCACCTCTTTTTTGTTGATTTGCAGTAGTTGTAACAACTTTTTGGTTCATGTGATATTTATTTTGATACCTGTATTCAATGTATAAGGATCAAATCAGGGTAATTGAGATATCCATCATTGCAAACATTTATCTCATCTTTGTGTTGGAATGTTACGATTAATCTCCTCTAGCTATTTTGAAATATACAATAAATTCTTGTTAAATATAAACTCCAGGCTGTACTATTGACTACTAGAAGTATTCCTTCTATCTAAATGTAATTTTGTATCCACTAACCAACGTCTCTTCATTTTTCCCTCTTTTCCTTTCCTTCCTAACCTCTGTTAACCACCATTCTTCTCTCCACGAGACCCACTTTGGTAATTCTCACATATGAGTGAGAATGTGCAACTTTTGTCTTCATGTGCCTGGCTCATTTCACTTCACATAATGTCCACCAGTTCCATTGTGTTGCTGCAAATGACAGGATCTAATTATTTTTTATGGATGAATAATATTCCATTGTGTGTATGCACCACTCTTTTGTGAGCGTTTTAGCTACAATTTGCCTTGTTAGTCCACTCCAGACCAAACAAGAGGCAGAGCAAAAATTCACATTCTTTCTTTCTTTTTTTTTTTTTTTTTTTTTTTTATAGACAGAGTTTCACTTTATCGCCCTCGGTAGAGTGCAGTGGCGTCACACAGCTCACAGCAACCTCCAACTCCTGGGCTTAGGTCATTCTCTTGCCTCAGCTTCCCAAGTAGCCGGGACTACAGGTGCCTGCCACAACGCCCGCCTATTTTTCTGTTTTTGCAATTCGGCCGAGGCTGGATTTGAACCTGCCATCTTCGGTATATGGGGCTGGTGCCCTACTCGATGAGCCACAGGTGCCGCCTCTTTCTTTCTTTTTTTTTTTTTTTGAGACAGTCTTACCTTTGTCACCCTCAGTAGGGTGCTATGGTGTCATAGCTCACAGCAACTTCAACCTCTTGGGCTCAAGTGATTCTCTTGCCTCAACCTCCTGAGTAGTTGGAACTACAGTGCTTGCCACAATGCCTGGCTATTTTTAGAGGCGGGGTCTTGCTCTTGCTCAGGGAATCTGCCCCACCTCGGACCCCCGAGAGTGCTAGGATTACAGGCATGAGCCACTGTGCCCGGCCCTTACTTTCCCGAGTAATTATTACTTTACTTTGTCATATTTCTTTTCCTTCCACAGCATAAATAAATGCTTTTGTATAGAATATTTTTTATGCTTATTTCCGAAGATGATTTTTACCAGTTTAACATTTATTGTTTATATTTTTGTAATCCTGTCTCTAAATGTCAGTGCTACTTGATTTATGCTTTTTCTCTTGGTTGCCTCAGTTCGCATTAGTTTTGCTTGTTGTAATACTGGGTTAAGTATTAACCATTTATATTTTGCATTTGACAGTTATATGGAGAAGACACTGGTGACTTTTTTGACACATATGCTGCAACTTTTATACCTGCTGGAGAAACAAACAGAACAGTGTACATAGCAGTGTGTGATGATGAGTTACCAGAGCCTGATGAAACTTTTATTTTTCACTTAACATTGCAGGTAAGTCCTTCTCCCCACTTCACCCTTAAACTTTTAAAAATCTTGTAACACTTGAAACTCTATAAACTCCGTAAAAAACATTTTTATAGAAACCAGAACTGACAGCCTCTCAGACAATTCTATGTTCTGATTATTCCTCTGACAATCTTATTTAGAAGATTCTATAGCTAGTCTTTGGATACATTCAGCTTACTTAGGAATTGGGATTACAGATGCTCTTCCCTCTGGCTCCTTTTTTTGTTTATCCCTCTCTGGTTACCAGATGCACAATGAATGACTGTGACTTCTGAGTTCAAAGGAGAAGAATAAAAAAAGCAGTCATGAAAGTGGGAGGTCCCTGTGCCTTGGAATAATTTAGAGTACCCCTGGGAAAAAAAACTTGAATCGCTTAAGATTTAATTGAAATTTATAGCTTGATTGATTAGGTTGAGGCAATGACTGCTAATACCATTCTAATTAATTTTTCTGATAAGCATTACTAATTTTTTAAAGATAATAGTGCCAGTACGACACAATTTTTGTGAAAATACTTAAACAGTTATGTTTTGCTTTTATAAATCACTCTTTTTTCCATATTCCTTTGTACTGTTGTTACATATCAATGGAAATAATAGAAATGTTGCAGGAAACTCTCTCCATTTTAATAAAAAATGCTTTAACATTTAATATCTTTAATTTGGCTCTATGGTTTGTAGAACAACTAAGTTTCAGTACCTTTTATAAGAAAAAATCACATTTGAATGGCATTTTATACTGTGTACTTAATTCTGTTACGTTAGTAATATTATAGCAATTATAATATAATTTATAATACAGTATTACTAGCTGATTACTTACAATAATACTATATATTATTAATAGTGATAAATAGGTTTCAAAACTTTTGTGAGAAATTTTCATTTGGAACTTCCTGACCAGGTTGACTTAATTTGAGTATGCTTTTTTAATCCATGCAGTAAAAGTATGTATGTATTTTTATTCATATGCTGAATAATTCCTTGAAGACATTCTATTAAAATGATTTTTTTCCTCTAATTTTTAATTTATTATTTTATTTTTGGGGTTTTTGTTTCAGAAACCTTCGGCAAATGTGAAGCTTGGATGGCCAAGGACTGTTACTGTGACGATATTATCAAATGACAATGCATTTGGAATTATTTCCTTTGATATGGTATGGTTACAACTTGACGATAATGGAAATTGTTAAATTTTGGTTTTTTTCATGATAATACCTAGTGTTATCCATCTTTTGATATTTATATAAAAGTTGCTTTAAGTCCATCCCCGTTCCTTGTTCTGTAATTGCCCATTTGTTCTACCTAAGATTTTTGCATTAATACATTGAAGAGGCTTCTGTGATCACACTCATCTCTTTCCTAATCCCTTTCTGCTAATTATTTCACTTGAGTCCTTGGTTACTTCCCTTGGCTAGTCTCTAACTCAGACATGCTAACCAGAGCCTTTTGCTTGATCTTCCCAAATGCCATACAAAGAAAGCTTTGTCTGTTTGTTAGACTTCTGAAAGTTTGGAGTGACGGGGAGGTGAGAAAGAGTACTGAAAACAGGGGCAGCTCCTGTGGCTGGAGGATTAGGGTGCCAGCCCCATATAAGGGGGTCTTGGGTTCAAGCCCAACCCCAGCCAAAACTGCAAAAAAAAAAAAAAAGTACTGAAAACACCTATGGTAAACTTATAATTGAATAGCAGACATCACAGCTCTTTAAAATTCTGCAGCTTATTCCACATCTGAGATCTTCCATTGATTAACATTTCCTGAAGGTAGAAATTCCATCTCATCCACCTTAGTTTTACTCAGCAGTGTATTTTCTCTCTCTTAACACCAGACTCCCCTGGCTCTGGCCAATACTATGTTTAGAAGATTTTATCTTTAGAAATGAGCACACGAGACAGGTCCCTCACTGGGAGAAATGGTCTCCATCTCTTAAAATAAAGCAAAATTTGTCTTCAATCCAATTGGGTTTAACCACTAAATTTTAGACTATGCTAACCTTCCTGATTTGGAGTCTGAATCATGTTACTAATTATCATTAATAAGGTACAACACAGTCAATACTTCCCAACTTTTTAAAATTTTAAAATTACTACCACAATTGGTTGTATTGTATGTCATTTTCTTAGTACCTTAAATTATCTTTGAAACAAGGGGGGGGCTATATAGGTAAATATGATCTTTATAGTTACAGTACCTTCATAAAAAAGGGTATTTGATTAACCTCATTTTCATAGATATTTGATAATCTCCTTTATATTGTTATTTACAAACAATTCATTAATCATTGCTGTTTGAAGAATAGGGAATTATTGATTATTAACTAGGCTCCCTTCATTGCTTAATTTCTCCCCAAGCGCTTTCCTGCTACACTTACTCCAGCTTATTACCCGGACCTTATATTGACTAAAGTTTTGTCCACTTTTGTGCTAGTATAACATCTTAGCCTCTAGGAATGAATCCTTGTCTCTGGTACTGGTGCTAGGTCCTGGACTGGTGGGGTCCCAGTGTTGTCAGGCAGCCTCTGACAGCTCCTGAATGGAGATGTGCCCTACATCTTTAAAATTAAACTAAGTAACTCTTGAGCTCGTAGTAGGTGCTTAAGAGACTGGTTTTGGTTTCCAGCCTTGATGATGATTGTATTGACAATGAAGTTGACCTTGGTGTTTGTATTGAGTCAGGAGCCTGGTTAAGCCCTGGCACGACCCTTTGATCCATTGATGTCGTTTTGAGAGGTGGATCCTTCTGCCCCACATGTGTGCACTTGGCTGTGTCCTCCTCCTTGCACCAAGTGTGAGCCAGGCAGACCAGTGCGTTTCCTCTGCAGTCCTCGCCCTTCTCCTCCTGCAGTGGTCAGGTCTTGAAAGTCATTAGCACGGTCTGATTTTCAGTGATGGGCTGGCTGAGGAGGAGGGAAGTGTGCTTGGGAGCAAGGCCAAGTGCTGGTCCCAGGGAGCTCTCACCTTGGTGTGGGGCTGAACTGCTAATTTCCATGACCTTCTGGTCCTCTGTGAACATTTGAATTTGTCATTTTTCAGCTAAATAACCTTTAAAATCCCTCAGCAGAATGGCTAGTAGATGGTAGAACCAGGACAAGAACCCACATCTTTTGTCAGGGTAGTTTTACATTCCCTTCACACTATTACTTTTAGCTTCTTCAGCATGTGTGTCAGCTGGTTGGTGCTAGGAAGTAGCACATTCTTGTGGTACAGTGTGGGTTGATTGGTCTGGGCAATTTGCGATTTCTAAGGTGACAGTGTTTACCGCTTCCTACTTCCTGTTGCTTAATGCTTGATTGTGTTTGCTCTTCCCAATAAATAGCCTTCCTCAGTCACAGTGAGTGAGCCCAGGGGCAGAAACGAGTCTGTGCCTCTAACTCTCAGCAGGGAGAAGGGGACCTATGGGAGGGTCACCGTGACTTTTGAGGTAAGTTTATTCTGAACTCATTTTAAATGGTAACACTTTGGGGCACATACCAGATAGCTATAATTTTACAAATCAAGGCCTTTATATAATAAGTATGGCCCAATATAAATAAAATAAAGATCAATCCTTTGTTATCGGGTTAGTTTCTTGATTCATATAAAAATGTCCTTGCTATTTGCTCAAAAGTCTTACATGAAACACAACACATCATTTTAGATACAGGGTACTATAAATCACAAAATAGAATCATAATGTTAATTCTATAAAATTCATAGAACCTTTATGATACACCTTTTCAAGGACATACATTCTAAAAATACCCATGGATTATTTCGGCTTAGACACGGTAATTTAGTGTGGACCCTTCCCCCATTTTTTTAGCCCACTTACTGGGTGCTGTCACCAGCCCTGCCCTCCTCCACAGAGACCCGCAGCTGTGGCAAGAACAGCACGGGCTGTGGTGAGGGTGGTTCTCAGTGCTGGCCGCACCCATTTCGTCTGCTCGCTTACCAGCCGTGCGCCTGCCAATGTGCTAACAGTACTGATACGGCACTGCTCTGTGAGACACATGTTTAAATCTTGAACTAATTTTTGAGTTTTATGAGATCCCGAACATGACCATGTGCTATTGCCAAACATTCATGCAGTTTTAGAAATTTCTGATACCAGTTTCTATCTTAATTATTAATATACCAATAAAACAGGTACTTGGATTTATGTAACACAATTCTGTTGAAACGTAGAAGAGTCTTATTTATGCCCATAGGCATCATATTAATTATGTAAGAACATAAAATAGTAAGTTGGCAATACATTAAAAATATAGTGAGCACATATTAAACATGCAGTAGTCTTGCAAGTTCTACTCAGGAAGCCCCAGCTATTTTTCACGTACTGAAGAATATGAATGTCAATAGTAAGTTTTTGAAATACATATATGGATAGATATCTCATAGCTCACAGGTCACAGCAACCTCAAACTTTTGGGCTCAATTGATCCTCCTGCCTCAGCCTTTTGAGTAGCTGGGACTACAGGCACCTGCCATAACATCTGGCTAGTTTTTCTATTTTTTTGAGACAGAGCCTCAAGTTGTCGCACTGGGTAGATTGTCGTGGTATCACAGCTCACAGCAACCTCCAACAGTTAGGCTTAAGGGATTCTTTTGCCTCAGCCTCCCAAGTAACTGGGACTACAGGCGCCCACCACAATGCCCAGCTATTTTTTGGTTGTAGTTGTCATTGTTCTTTGGCAGGCCTGGGCTGGATTCAAACCTGCCAGCTCTGGTGTATGTGGCTGGCACCTTAACCACTTGAGCTACAGGTGCCGAGCCTAGTTTTTCTATTTTTTAGTAGAGATGGGGGTCTCGCTCTTGCTCAGGTTGGTCTCAAACTCCTGAACTCAAGCAATCCTGCATCCTCCCAGAGTGTGAAGATTATAGGCTGAGCTGTGGTGCCCGGCTTGAAAATATTTCTAATAATAAGTATGGGAAAGATTAGAAAACAAGTGGCTGTAGAGAAAATAAGGCATCCAGGTTACAATGTTTTCATCTAACCTGTGAATGTCTAAAGTGTACTTTATTGAGTATTGTAGCCTTTTTCTTGTTTACATAAGCATGGGTAACATTTGTGGAGAAGATAAGGTCACTGTATTCTGTTTGGGTGCTTTGTGATGACTGTTGTTGCGTATGACTGGTGCTTCTGCAGGACTCAGTCTCTCTCTGCTCTTAATTTTTTCTCTATTCTGATGCATAAGCATTTATTTATTTATCATGTATTTCCTTTCATTAAATGTCAAGCCTACATGGAAGGGAGTTTGCTTTATTCACTGCTGATCCTTAGACGCTAAAAGAATTCCTAAGGCATGGAGTACTTAATACTTTAAAAATAAATGATTTTTATATTTGAAGTATACATTCTTCACATCCAGTCTGTGCAGTAGAAAGTGTTTGATTCCATTACTTGAGGGAATTTACCAATTTTGGACCTTTCTTTCAAAAAGGAATATTTACAGAGTTTTTCTCTTCAGGTTTAATTAATACGATAGTTGATAAAAAATAGAGAGCTCTTAAAAATCATGTAGTTTAATGCAATTATAGTCAAGAGCTATAATTACATTATAAGTTCTGACTGTTAATTAGAAGGGCAAACTTATGTACAGGTTAGTATAAATCTTGCAAAACACCTTTAATTAAATTTCTGATTTTCGTCAGCTGACATCACAAGCATGCTTTCTCAATATTGTGCAATATTTTGCATCCACTGATGGAACTGTGTGTTTCTTTGCAGGTAGAGGGTGGCCCAAATCCCCCAGAAGAAGATTTGAGTCCAGTTAAAGGAAATATCACATTTCTCCCTGGCAGAGCAACAGTAATGTATAATTTGACAGTACTTGATGATGAGGTGGGTTAATGTTAAATGCTTCAGTGTAACAAGGACTTTGGGTTACAGACATGTCAGAAGACTTAATATCAAGTGTTCAATTGTGTTCAGCGTTTTAAAATATTCTAAACATAGTGCTATGTAACGTTAGCAGCTGGTGGCCAATCATACTTTAGCTGACTCTTTTGGAAGGCGTAGGATTATTTACCTTACTTACATTAAATAACCCGTCTAAGAACTGGTAACCTAAATGTAGCTGGAAACAACACATAATACAAAAACTTAAGCATTTTGTTTACCCTGGTGATTGATTTTTGTTAGTAATTTCAATTTTGAACAAGAATAGTACCAACTCAGCATAGACATTTTATTATAAGACTGAAGAATATTCTCCTGCAATCAGTACTCTTGTGAGGATATTTTAAATGTTCACATTCATGACAAAGTTTTTATTATTTTCAGAACTTTCACATTGAAACTACCAAGGGTTGAGATATATAGCATAGCTGGTTTAGTCACTAAGGAAAGAATTGATCTGAGTAGTAGAGGACAAGGATACCTTCCCCCCACCCCTGCCGTGACCTAAGCAAGAGAAAACATGACTTTTATTTATTTATTGTTTTTTCTTGTGACAGAGTCTCACTTTGTCCCCCTCAGTAGAGTGCTGTGGCGTCACAGCTCACAGCAGCCTCAAACTCTTGGGCTTAACTGATTCTCTTGCCTCAGCCTCCCAAGTAGCTGGGACTAACAGGTACCCACCATAACACTGGGCTATTTTTGTCAGTTTTTTCTTGGGCCAGCGCTAGGTTTGAACCCGCCACCTCTGGTATATGGGGCCAGCACCCTACTTCTTTGAGCCACAGGCGCCACGCCACCCAGCTATTTTTTGTTGCAGTTGTCATTGTTGTTCAGCAGGCCTGGGCTGGGTTCGAACTCACCAGCCTCGGTGTATGTGGTTGGCACCGTAACCACTGAGCATGGACACCGAGCTGAGAATATGACTTCTTAGTAGAAGAATTAAAGGGATTTATAGCTCTTCCTATACACTCCTATAAAATTACTGAAATAAAATAAAACAAAAAACCCCAAAAGGAAAAATACACATTAAAAGACCTTATTAGAAAAGAGTATTTATTGGGTGGTGCCTGTGGCTCAAGGAGTAGGGTGGCAGTCCCATATACCAGGGGTGGCAGGTTCAAACCCAGCCCTGGCCAAAAACTGCAAAAAAAGAGAAAAGAGTATTTATCTTGAAAAAGTAAAATATTTGGTGGTATTGATAACTCTAGTTTCCCTGGTTCTGGAAGCCTGCAGAAGCTTTTAAGATATCAGAACACTGAAATAGCTATTATTTGGTAAGACGATTAGTTATACATTTTGATTATAAATATAAAAGGTCATCAGTCAAATAATAGCATTTTGGTTTTTGAGATAAATATCTTTCTTTTTTATGTTGCTATTTTTGGAGATAAACATATGTATTTTTTTCACTTTAATTATAAAATAGAATTTATGGTAAATGCAAAGCTTAGACAGCACAGTGGAGATTAATTCCGGGATTCCTGTGCAGTTACCAAACAAACAAACAAACAAAAGATTTTACTTTAATTTTGCCTAGTAGTGACTCTTATTTTTTTCTTCCCTTTTTCTCTTTTTCTGGGGGGGCACAGATTTACACTGCTGCGCAGGGCTAGAGTGCAGTTAAGCAGTCTTCCTGCCTAAGCCTCCCCACTAGCTAAGACCACAGGTGTGCACCACTACAGCTGGCTAATTTTTTTTTTGTTTTTTGAGACAAGAGTCTCTCTTTGTAGCCCTTGGTAGAGTGCAGTGATATCACAGTTCACAGCAACTTTAAACTCTTGGGCTCAAGCGATCTCCTTGTCTCACCCTTCCCAGTAGCTGGGACTGCAGGCGCCTATCATAATGCTCAGCTATTTTTAGAGATGAGGTTTTGCTCTGGCTCAAGCTGGTCTTGAACCTGTGAGCCCAGGTGAGCCACCCACCTCAGCCTTCCAGAGTGCTAGGATTATAGGCACGAGCCACCTAGCATTTTTATTTGTTGTAGAGATGAGGTCTCACTATGCTGCTCAGGCTGGTCTTGGACTCCTGGGGTTAAGCAATCCTTCCAACTCAGCCTCCCTAAGTGCTAGGATTACAGGCCTGAGCCACCACACCCTGCCTAGTGATGACTCTTAACACCATATTTCCCAGGGAGGCAGGATGTGTATGTTGGAAATTGCATGGCAGTGCCACGTGTTTAACTGCTGAATTAGAAACCCATTGAAGAGCAGCTGGAATAATTCACATGGTTAAAAACTAACAATTTTGTGAGTGATGCCTGTGGCTCAGCAAGTAGGGCACCGACCCCATATACTGAGGGCTGAGGGTTCAAACCCGACCCCGGCTGAACTGCATCAAAAATTAGCTGGGTATTGTGGTGGGCGCCTGTAGTCCCAGCTACTTGGGAGGCTGAGGCAAGAGAATCGCTTGAGCCCAGGAGCTGGAGGTTGCTGTGAGCTGTGACTCCATAGCATTCCACCGAGTGCAATAGAGTGAGACTCTGTCTCCATAAAAAAAAACAATTTTGATGTGATGTTTAATATACTTTCCAGGTTCTTAGATATGTAGGTCGCTATGAAAATTTTGAGAGACTAAATGGTTATTATTCACCATTATTTCACTTCCAGGAAACAGTTGACAGTGTCCTTTCTGATTCACCCATGCAAGTTTCAGTTTACTCATCTTAACGTGTTGCTGGGAGGGCTTCATTCACTTCATTCCCATCCATATGGATTTTATGCTTTTTGACTTTTGTGTAACTCAAAACTTTCATGAGGATCCACATATCTTCTGACTCTACCAAACCAATAAAATTGAAAGAATTTATGTGTATGTTTACTATTAATTGTTGGAGTTATCTAAAGACTGGTTTAGGTGAAAGACATGACTGTGGTCATGTCATTATTACTTCAATATACCATTGCTTTGTTAACTTTTCCTTCCTTATCTAAAATATATTATTTACCCTTGGAAAGCATTTAGTAATTAGAGACTGAACCTCTCCATGTGCTTCCTTAGTTACAGAATTTTTATTACTGTGTAATTGTACTGAGGTGAGACTTGTCACATTTTAGTGTCTTTGCAGGTGTTCTGGCCATTGATGTTTTGCCACTGTGTTGACAGGTGCCAGAAAATGATGAGATATTTTTGGTTCAACTAAAAAGTGTAGAAGGAGGAGCAGAGATCAACACCTCCAGGAATTCAGTTGAGATCATCATTAAGAAAAATGATAGTCCTGTGAGATTCGTTCAGAATGTTTATTTGGTCCCTGAGGAAGACCATATACTCGTAATTCCAGTAGTCCGTGGAAAGGACAACAGTGGAAATCTGATCGGATCTGATCAATGTGAAGTTTCGGTCAGTTATGCTGTTGTGACTGGGAATTCCACAGCCCATGCCCAACAGAACTCAGACTTCATTGATCTTCAGCCAAACACAACTATTGTTTTTCCACCTTTTGTTCATGAAACTCAGCTGAAATTTCAAATAATTGATGACACCATACCAGAAATTGCTGAATCATTTCACATCATGTTACTGAGAGAGACCTTACAGGGAGACGCCGTGCTCACAAGCCCGTCCACTGCGCAGGTCACCATTAAGCCAAATGACAAGCCCCATGGAGTCCTCTCATTCAACAGCATCTTGTTCGAGAGGACAGTTATAATTGATGAAGATACTGTATCAAGGTATGATTTACGTTAAAGCTGCTGTTACATCACTTTAATATTACCATATTATTCTAAGATTTAATGCTTGCAGTGTTGGGCACAATGACCGATGATGGGCGTGAGTGTATGTGCTTTTCCCTCTTGTGGCTTCACTGTTTTCTTATTTTGAGTGTAATTCAATCATCCAAGGGAATTCACGTCATGGTAGTTTCATAGGGCACATTCACATGTGTTTCTCTTCATATTAAAAACAATGATTTATTGTGATGTGGTTTTGCTTTTACAGGTGTCTGATGGCCAACTTGGCATTGGGAAAGCCTATCTAAGGGAAATGAGTGTATATATTATTGTGTAACAATATATATTTCTTTAAAAATATTCTAGATTTGAAGGAATTACAGTGGTTAGAAATGGTGGCACCCATGGGAATGTCTCTGTGAACTGGGTGTTGACACGGAACAGCAGTGATCCCTCCCCAGTAACTGCAGACATCAGACCGAGTTCTGGAGTTCTCCATTTTGCACAAGGGCAGATGTTGGCATCAGTTCCTCTGACTGTCGTTAACGATGACCTTCCAGAGGAGGCAGAAGCTTATCTACTTCAAATTCTGCCTCATACCATACAAGGGGGTGCAGAAGTGAGCGAACCAGCAGAGGTAAGCTCCTGTCGTGCATTACTTGTGAGTGTTTCTTCTTTGTAAAGTTATTTTTGTAGAACCGGAGGTCTCATTATGTTCCATAGCCTGGTCTCAAAACTACTGGCCTCAGGTGTTCCTTTCATCTCAGCCTCCTGAACAGCTGGGGTGACAGGTGCGAGCCATCAGGCCTGGCTTTTTGTTTGTTTGTTTGAATGTTCCTGTGCTATGGAAGAGCCAAACAATTTGATTGTACAAATCAAATTTATATCTAGTTGATGTGACAGGTTTCAGAAATGATGGTTTTCATGCTTAATGCTGTGCCTTCTACGAAGAAATATTTTATTCTCTAAAAAATTCCACAAACTATGATTTCCAAAAATTTTCAAGTCTGTTTTGGTTCATCTTTTGCTCTATTCTAGAAGATATGATTTATAATTAAATATTAAAATCAGAATAACATGAAAAATACAGAGTTTGACAATCTCAGGTGCGAGCATTCTGTACTTTACAGTTCTATTCCTTTATCTGCAGCTTTTGTTCTACATTCAGGACAGTGATGATGTTTATGGCCTGATAACATTTTTTCCTCTGGAAAACCAGAAGATTGAAAGCAGCCCAGGTGAACGATATCTATCCTTGAGTTTTGCAAGACTAGGAGGAGCTAAAGGAGCTGTGAGGATGCTTTACTCTGCACTCTATATTCCCTCCGGGCCTGTGGACCCCCTGCGAGCAAAAGATGGCATCTTACATAAGTCCGGGAGAAATGGCCTCATTTTTCCAGAACAAAAAACTCAAGTCACTACAAAATTACCAATAAGAAATGATGCATTCCTTCAGAATGGAGCCCACTTTCTAGTACAGGTAATTTAATGATTGAAATAATAGCAATTTCAAAGAGAGAGAGTTAACTGTTATTTTGCCTTCATTTGAATTTTGAATTCTACTATTTGTTACTAAAAGCTGGTTAGGGAGGCTAAAGTGAAACTACGTCCACTTCCAAGGTATGTAATGATGAACAAGGCAAGGGTTCTACCAAAGGTAGTATTTTAATTAGGTGATACTCAAAGTACACCAGACATGGAATATTAGACTGTGCTGGATGATGTAATGGAGTAAGTTACAAAGTGTTATGGGGCATTGGGAAAGAGAGAGGTCTTGGGAAAATGTGACACAAGAGTGGTGTTTGTAGAATAAATATGTTTTGCACAATTGGTATTTCTGGGAGAATATTTCAGAGATAAAAGGGCAGTATAAAAAATTTCATAGCTACTTTTAAATAATATACTCAACATTGGTTTATTTGTCTACTAACTATAGATAGAATTTCATAACTTTTTTTTTGAGAAAACAATTATGAATTCTAGTCTCAGTTAATCTGTTTTAAACCTCATATTTTATATATGTGAAATTAAGACAGGCTTTTCACCTATCTATATTTTTGTGAATCCTCCAGTAGATTTTTTAAAATACGTATCATCCTTCTCACTATTTAAGCACTTTTTTTTTTGAGACAGAGTCTCACTTTGTCACCCTCAGTAGAGGCTGTCGCGTCACAGCTCACAGCAACCTCAGACTCTTGGGCTTAAGTGATTCTCTTGCCTCAGCCTCCCTCCCAAGTAGCTGGGACTACAGGTGCCCTCTACAATGCCTGACTATTTTTTTAATTGCAGTTGTCATTGTTTAGCAGGCCCCGGGCCAGGTTTGAACTCGCCTACCTTGGTGTATGTGGCGGTACCCTAACCACTGTGCTATGGGCGCGGAGCTGAATTTCAGAACTTTCAAGTATTTAATGAGAATGGGCCCCATAGCATATCCTTTCATTTTATATCTTTCATTTCCTTACTTCTATTAACTAATACATTATTTTTATTGTCAAATTTTAAAATGGCTGTCTTTATTTATACTATTTTTCATGTGTCGATCAGCTGGTTCTGAAATTTAGAAAGCAAAATGAATACTTATCAAATTTTAATTATGCAAATAAATTTAATATGGAGTGAGGTACTAGAAGTGATCAGTAAAGAGCCAAAATATTATATCGCCATACATTTTGCCACCTGAAGGATATATGATACGAAATATGCTATCCATGAATTTCTCTATATCATGCCACATTTAAATTTGCTTCGTATTTTTGCCTAGACTTGGTTTTATGATTTATTGTTGTTTTGTCTGTGTTAATAATTGTCACCTTTCCACGTGTCACCTCCACTTCATTATCGAGATCTCCCAGCTGTCTTCCTGTACATGCTGAATGTTGAGTTTGGTTGTACAAATTGCTTTCTGTGCTGTTTGCACCTGTTGTTTGGGGCAGTTTTTACTTGAGCTCCTGAATATTCTCCATCTTTTGCTTTGCTTACCTTACGTTCTGTTTTAGTTTTGTTGTAGTGTATCTATCCTTAAAAGATGTGCAGACAGGGCATAGGCTAGGTCAACTGTTTGAGCTTTGAAGTAACTGAAAATGTAAAATTTCATACTCATGTTGATAGTTCACCTTGGTAGATATTTCTAGATTAAAATAATTTCTTCTTTAAAGCTTGGAAGGTTATTGTCTTTAAGCTTCCAGAGTTGCTGATGAGAGATTTGAAGGGAAGGATATGATTTGCCTTTCCGGTAACTTGCTCTTTATCTCTGGAAGTTTTTTACAAATACTCTTTGGTGTTCTGAATTTCACAGAACTGTCACGCCTTGCTCAGCACTTGGTGGATGCCCTCTTTCATCCTGAAGATTTTTGGCTTTTTATTTTTAACGTAATTGTTATTAAATCATAACTGTATACATTTATGGGATACAATGTGATTATTGACATACAATGTGGAATGCCTAAATCAAACTAATTTACATAACTATCACCTTACTTACTTATTTTTTGTGGTAAGACATTTATAATATACTCTTTGTTGTTTTGAAATGTACTCTTGCATTGTGCACATTAAGTGAGATCCCCACAAATACTGTCCCCCCCACTCACTCTCCTTCCTCTCCCTCCTCTCCCCTCCTTTCTGGACTATATTTGCGTTTTGTCATTCATATGAATGTGTGTTTATGTATTGGTTTTATAATAGTATTGAGTACATTGGATACTTTCCCCCTCCCTATTCTTGAGATACTATACTAAGAAGAATATGTTCCAGCTCCATTCAGGTAAACATAAAAGATGTAAAGTCTCCCTCTTTTTTATGGCTGCATAGTATTCTATGGTGTACATATACCAGAATTTGTTTATTCATTCAGGGGTTGATGGGCATTTAGGCTGCTTTCATGACATGGCTATTATGAATTGGGCTTCAGTAAACATTCTGGTGTAGATGTCTTTGTTGTAAAATGATTTTTGTTTATCTGGGTAGATACCTAGTAATGATACTGCAGGCTTAAATAGTAGGTCAACTTTTAATTCCTTGAGAATTCTCTATACTTCTTTCCAAAAAGGCCATATTAGTTTGCAATCTCACCAGCAGTGTAGAAGTATTCCCTTCTTTCCACATCTATCCCCAGCATCTGTAGTTTTGGGATTTTGTGATATGGACTAATCTTATTGGAGTTAGGTGATATCTCAAAGTGGTTTTGATTTGCATTTCTCTGATGATTAAAAACAATGAGCATTTTTTCATGTGTTTGTTGGCCATTTGCCTGTCATCATCAGTGAATTTCTTTTCAAGTCTCTTGCCCACAAAGAAATGGAGTTGTTTGTTCTTTTTTTTTTTTTTTTTTGCAGTTTTTGGCTGGGGCTGGGTTTGAACCCCCCCACCACTGGAATATGGGGCCAGCGCCCTACTCCTTTGAGCCACAGGCACCACCAGTTTCTTCTTTTTTTATTAATTAATTAGAGTTCTTTGTAGATTCTAGTTACCAGACCTTTGATAGAAGCATAACCTGTAAAAATCTTCTCCCATTCCCACTGAAAGCAACACCAACACCAAAAATATATTACTGGGATCTGATCAAGCTAAAAAGCTTCTTGGCTTTTTTTTACTGAGCCACAACTCGTGCTGTTTGTGCAGCTTGTGTGGACTCTTGGCCAAGAGGCCTAGAGGGTGACCTGAAATAGGGAGGTGGGATTTGCCAGTGTGTAGGGAATGCCCTTTGTGAAAGGCCCACATGGAGGGAGGCCTTTGCCGTCTTCTGCAAAACCTTTGTCACTCCTGGCAGGAGACTCTGATCTTCATTTTTATTGTTATTATTATCATTGTTTGAAGGGTGCATGTGGGAATACCGAAGGGAGGAGTCATATCCTAATGTGCTTGCATTGCTATTAACAATGATTTTATAAGTTTGAAATGAATACTCCGTTATTAATTGTTAGTAGATTAGAAATATTGTTAGGAATAGGGAACAGAGTCTAGACAAAGGGAGACGTTATGAGGAACGATTTGGACCCATTTTCCTGGCTCTGAGCACAAAGTGTGAGATCCTGTCAGTTTAATATTTCTGCAGCCTAGCGTCTGTATACCCCACCTCCCCTCGCAGCTGTGGCTCAGCCGCTGGCTGGAGGCTGTGAAGCTGCTTCCTGCCAGGGCAAGGCCGTATGCTCTGAGGGAGTGGTTTTTGGGAGTTAAACTTTGTCCAACTCAGGAAGACTTCCTCTGGACCAGATAAGGAGAAGAAAGATCTCCTGTCTTCTGTCACCTTGATTGGGCCGGAGGTGTCTGTCTATTTGGACATAAGGCTGTCAGAGTATTAAAACATCACAGCTGTGGGGTGTGACTGTGGGTCAGCTAGGATTTGGTCCTTGAGTCGGCCTCTGATTGGCTTCTGTATCAAGACTTTGTTTCCATGAAGACCATTATACTTTGAAGCAGTAAAAGGTAACAAGTAAATCCATGCAATTCACATAATCAGCTGCGGAGTTAGTCTAGTTAGTAGGAATGCAAGCAAAACAAGAACCATGACAGGATTGTTTGCCTTGCTTTCATGACATTTATGACTGTGACACCGATGTATGAAATAAAGACAGAGCTAGCCTGATACTTCTGGTGGCATCCTGGAAATCTCTTGAAGTGTGTGCCGCCTCCTGAGCCCTGCTGCACTTAAAACTATCTCTTTGTTTTGTATCTATTATTTCTCTATATTAATCTTCAATAACTCCTACTAATAGTTCTCTGGTGTCTTTGCATCACCAGGCCACGAGGAATTAAACCTACTGCGTGTTGTAGTTGGACTGTGACAATTATTATTTTGTGTGTCTCCTCAAAGTGGCTGCAGATTTTCAAGTCCTACCTGTTTTTGTCTGTAAAGTTAACCCACTTTCTGGAGGACCCTTGAATTTTTCTTTGAGTGATGGACATGTACAGCGTGGCTTTACCCGCTGTTGCGTCCATTTCCTCCTGGGAGACGCATGCTCATGGCGTGCTCTTGGGAGATGACAAGCTGTGCGGCAGGGGATCTGGATCTGTCCAGTGGAGCAGAGTGGACGGCCCAGCCCGTGACCTGGGTCCTTGTGAGCATGAAGTTAAAACAGCTATAAGGTTGCTACTTCAGAACTTGATAGAAGCTTGTTCAACATTTCCACTTCTTTCTGGCTGAGTCGAGGAAGGTGGCGTGTTTCCAAGTCTTAGTCTATTTCCTTCAAATTTTCATACTTCTGAGAATAGAGATTTTCATAATATTCATTAAGGATTTTTTTTAATTTCTGAGGAGTCTGTTATTTCGTCTTTACCATTTCTGATTGATGAAATTAGGGATTTACTCTTTTATTTCTGGTTAGGTTAACCAACGGTTTATCTATTTTATTGACCTTTTTAAAAACCAACTTTTTGATTAATTGATCTGTTGTATAATTCTTTTGTTTTTAATATCATTTAATTCTGCTCAAATTTTAGTTATTTCTTTCTTCTGCTGGGTTTGGGGTTGGAATGGAATGTTCTTCCTTTTCCAGTTGCTTGAGATGTCCTATTAAGTTGTTGACTTCCTATCTTTCGGTTCTTTTGAGGAAAGCTTGCAGCACTATAAATTTCCCTCTTAGCACTATCTTTGCAATATCCCAGAGGTGCTGATGATTCGTGTCTTCATTATCATTTTGTTCCAAGAATTTGGTAATTTCCTTCTTAATCTCATCTATGATCCAGCTATCATCCAGCATAAGGTTATTTAGTTTCCTGAGTTCAACTCTTATTCTATGATGGTCTGAGAAAATATAAGGAATAATTTCTATTCTTTTAAATTTGTTGAGGTTAGACTTGTGACCTAAGATGTGATCAATTTCGGAGGATGTTCCATGGGCTGATGAGAAGAATGTGTATTCAGTTTTGTCAGGATAAAATATTCTGTAGATGTCCGTTAAATACAATTGTTGAATGGTTAAGTTTAAGCCTAAAATTTTGCTTAGTTTCTTATTGGAGGATCTATCTAACACTGCCAAGGAGTGTTAAAATCTCTGACTATTATGGTGCTGGAGGAAATCAAGTTGTTCATATCTGTTAGAGTCTCTCTTATAAATTGAGGTGTATTCTGGTTTGGTGCATAAATGTTGATAATTGAAATCTCATCATGTTGAGTGTTACCCTTAACAAATATGAAGTCGCCATCCTTATGTTTCCTTGCTTTTGTTGGTTTAAAGCCTGTTGTATCTGTGACTAAAATTGCAACACCTGCTTTTTTCTGATTTCCATTTGCCTGAATCATAGATGACCGACCATCCCTTTACCCTGAGTCTATATTTATCTTTTAAGGTAAGATGAGATTCTTGTATGTAGCAGATATCTGGCCTGAGTTTCTGTATCCAGTCAGCCAACCTGTGCCTCTTTCGAGCACAATTTAAACCATTTACATTAATTAAGAGTATTGATAAGCCTGGTAGTATTTTGGGTATCGAGTTTTTCAAAAGTCCAGGGGACATTTTTAATCCTTTCATCACTGTGGAAGTTGGAGTTTGATCAGAAGTTTCTGAATGAGTTTACTTTGGTGGTCTGAGAATATCCCGGAGAGCTGGTTTAGTTATGGCAGATTTCTTCAACATGTGAATGTCATTAAAATATTTCATTTCTCTATCATAAATGAAACTCAGTTTAGCTGGATACAGGATCCTAGGTTGAAAGTTACTTTTTTTAGGAGGTTAAAGGTTAATGATCATCCTCTTTTAGCTTGAAAAGTTTCAGCAGGGAGATCAGCATTCTAATATTCTTCCCCTTGTAGGTTATGATTTTCTTACATCTGGCTGCTTGCAGAATTTTCTCCTTCATACTTTGATGAAATTAATTATAATGTGTCTAGGAGATGTTTTCTTTGGATTGAGTTGTACTAGGGTTCTGAAACTGTCTGCTACCAGGATTTCAGAATCTCTTGCCTTTTTTGGGAAGTTCTTGTCTATTATCTCTTTGAGTAGTGCATCTGGGCCTTTCAAAGCAACCTCTTCTCCTTTAGGGATTCTTGTAAGGCAAAAGTTTTCTATTTTGGAGTGGTCCCACAGTTCTCTCAGGGAATAGGGCCATTTTTGCTCTCCACTTCTCTTCTTCTTTGAGCATTTAGGAGCATTCAAAAGTTTTGTCTTCAATGTCAGAAATCCTTTCTTCTGTGTGCTCCATTCTATTACTGAGGGATTCTACTATATTTCTCAGATCTTTGAGGGCTGCAAGTTCTTGCCTCAATGTGTCAAAATCTTTGGTGATTTTGTCTTTGAATTCATTGAATTCTTGAGACATCTTTTGAATTACTACTTAAAATTCTAATTCCATGTTTGCCTCCATTCTGTTGATCGTATTTGCCATCTAAATTCTGAACTCAATTTCTGACATCTCAGCCATTTGTTTATAAATGGGATCATCTAGTGTCATTTCTTGGGGAGTTGATCTACTGTGATTATGCATGTTGCCAGAGTTTTTCTGCTGATTCTGCCCCATGATTATTTTTCACCATTTGGCTAGCTGGGCAAGTAAGGTGAAATTGGATTGGGGGCTTCTGGAGTTGTGGTTAACCAGCCATTTGCCAAGGATCTGGGACTGGTGACTGTAGCTTTTTCCCCTACAGCTTTGCAAAGGACCTGTACAGTATTACAGTCTGAGGCTGTGGAGGCCTGCTTCGTTTGCTGGGGTTAGGTGGCTCTGTCTTATATTCAGCTGGTCCTTGTCTAATCCTAGTGGATCAGTGACTCTGGGTTGAAGTCTGAGCTATGGAGAAATACAATCAACTAAGACACCCCACCCTCCATGGGCAACAACTGGAAGAGGAAAATCAACCCTTCCTGTTGATTCACAACCACCTGAGAGGGTTCTTGGGTGATTGGCCCAGGTTAGGAGTTCCAAACCAATTGACTCAGTCAGTACTAACTCTCAAATGGGAGAGTTCAAAAAGTCTCCAGCAACTAGATAGCAGAGGTCTACTGGCTGCTCAAAGGTGGCTCACTCCAGCATTCTATGGAATCAGAAAGGCCCGCTCAGTAGCAGAGTTGGACCAGGGGACTGGTATCTCTTTCCCCACCTTGCACCTCTTTCATGCCCAGTCACTGGTAACCCCATGGGCCTGTGGTCTTGCTCCCTCCAATAAGCAGATTTGCCAGGGCTTTGCATCTGCCAGAGTCAAAGGAAAGTCAATGCCCCCTTGGCCTGGCCACCACCCTCTACCACCTCAGCTGGGGGAGCTGAGGCCTGCCTGCCTCAGGTACTCAATGGCAATTGGGATTTGTTCCATCTAAGCTAAGTCCAACCCTGAGGATAACAAGTCAGCAAATGATTTTCTTCCTCAGCCACTGCACCTTTGCCCTAGCTACTCTGCAGCACTGGTATCCCTATGGGGCGAGGTCTGGCTTCATCTGGCCGTCCTCAGAGTTAGGAAGGTGTCTCTCCAAGGTTCAACCCCTGTGGGATCCTCTACTGTTGCTAAATCTTTGTGGGAGGTGTGCCTGCACAGCTCCCAGGTGGCTTCCATGGCTAGGGAGGCAGTTTTAGCAGTAGCTCCAGGAGGGCAGGGTGCATAGTTCCAGCAGCAGGGTGGGGCTCATGGTTCTGGCAGGTGGAGCGCATGATGAGCGACTCTGGCAGGGCAGAGCATGCGGCTTGCAAGCCTCCTCTCACAGCTGGTTTGCACTTTAGCAGAGCCAAGCCTGACAGCCTCCCCCCAACTTTGTCTGCACTATTGCTGGGCTCACTGTTACAGTGCAGCTTTTCTGCCATGCCCCTTGCAGTGTCCAGACCTGGCAATGAACTGCAGACATTCCCGTCTCTGCAGGGGTTAGGCTTCTGGATTGTCAGGAGAGGGGGGAAAGGGTCGACTGAAAGTTCAAAATGGCAGGAATAATGTTAGTTCAACTTTCGTGCCCCAAGAGAGTGCTCAGGGTCACAGCAGGGTCCCTCTGGAGAAGTTGTCCCCACTTTCTGCAACTCTGTCCTGTGGGGTGAGACAAGATGTCCTCAGTTCACTGCTCGCCTGTGGAAAAACTACAGTGAGGTAAAAAGGAAAAAAAAAAAACAACTCTCGTGGGAGAGGGGACAGATACTTTTCCTTTGGGATGTGTTTTGTACCTGAAATTTGCTTTCCTGGAGTCACAGCTTGCCTCAGCAGAGGTGACGTGCAGTCATCACTCTTCTCTCTCAGTTCAGCTCCCAGTCTTCAGCTTTATTGGGGACTTTCTGGTCATTATCCTTCCCTCTGGACGGGAGCTTCTGTCAAAAGCTGATTCCAGTTGGCCATCTTGCCCCTCCTCGAGAAGCAGATTATTAAAAAAAGTGGAACGAGGCAAAGGTTTTACACAGTTGGTTTCTCCTTCATGGAGGCCTGACTATCCTGGTGATTTTGGAGTGGTTGCAGGAATACAATTTGAGTTTGAGAGTTGATGGTGCAGAGTGTTGTTTTGAACCTACAGAGATCTTTTCTATTTTCATTTTAGTTTTCTAATTTCTTTTCTTATAATGCCTCAAAGCCAATTTTCACTGCAGATAAGTGACTCTGTATCTATGGCAATATCAGTAATCTCTCTATTAAGCTTTTAATCTTTGGAAAGGTCCAATATTTCTATTATAGTAGCTGCAGAGACTTCCTATATGAATACATGCTGTCGGTGCCGCTGTGGCCCCATCACCACACCAATAAAACAACCGGGACATGGATAGAAGTACAAATGCTTGCAAGAGGTGGACTTCCCATAGGTATAGGCAAGCCCCAAGTAACTGCTGCCATGGCCCTTTATTGAAGCATTATACAATAGTTATGGGGGCCCACATACAGGAGCTACGTGCTTAATGATTGCTACATGCTCTCTCCCCATGGGCTTGATGTCCACCCTGTTGCACTACAAATGTTCAAAGTCCAACACCTGCTTGCTAACGAGTGACCAATTTTATCTCATTAATGCACCAAGTTGCTTGAGGGCTTGTCTGTGGCCTGCAAAATGTCTCCATGCCGGCCAGGAGATTGTCCCTCTCCCAGCGCCTCCCTCAAGAACCGGTGACCTCTTCTACAAGCCTGGTGCTTAGTTTCCTACAACAGGCATATTCAAAACTTTCTGTATGTTTCATATTCTATATGAACATGATAGAATTTATTTTTGGTGACACTTGAAAACTAAGAAAAAGCTAGAAGAAGGATGTAATATCTGATTTTTGGTAATCCTGGGTTAGAACGTGCCACACTAATTCCAGACTCTGTTCTTTATGTATCTCTCTATTTAATTAAAAAAACCCAAAACAACAACAACAACACAAAGGTCCTACAATGTAGATGGTTAGTTTGATACTTGCTAAGAGGGAAAAGGAGTTACTAGTCACTGACACAATTCTTTGGGATTCAAAATCGCTGTAGCCCATGGAAGGCTGGTTGGAACAGGAGGGTTGTGTACTACATATGATGAACAACTCCAGAACAGGAAGCATCGGCCTCTGCATGGAAAATGGAACAAAACTAAAGATAATCTGAGACATGAGCTCCTTGTTCCTCAGTAACCCTCTCAGCTGAGTACTTCAGTCCAAGATGCAACTTTTGGCAAATGTGGAGTTTCTAATGTGCTGTCTCAGTTGCAACTGTCTGAAAGCAAACAATTCTTTTTTTCTTCTTTTTTTAATTTCAGAATATCATGGTGGTTCGGTTACACATGTTTTGGTTACTTGTTTTGCTATTCTATATTTTAAGTGGAGGCTACAAGTGTGCCTTCATCCAGAAAGTGTGGGATGTTCCCTGTAATGCATCCATTAGCTGTGATTTGTCCATCCCTGGCTTCCCCCTCCCATCTACTTGAATTTTTTTTTTTCTTTTCTTTTCTTTCTTTCTTTTTTTTTTTAAATTTCATTGAGTTTTGCATCCATACAAACACAGAAGTGTTGATCCACTGGTTCCAAGTTAGTATTGAGTACGTGTGGTGTTTGTTTTTCCATTCTTAATATACTTAGGAGAATGGTCTCCCATTCCATCCAGGTTGTTGCAGAAGATACTAGATCATCACCTTTTTTTAATGACTGAATAGCATTCCCAGGTGTATAAAGAATGATTCTTAATGAATAACTGGAGAAGTTTGATATAGTAGATGCTTAAGGAATCCAGGCAGAAAAGGTTTGGAGACTAGGAAGAAATAGGCCATGTAAAATTGGATTTCTTTTTTTTTTTCTTTTTTTATCAAATTAATAGATTTTCTTTTTCATCCCTTCTTCTCATAACCTTCTATGTCTTCTATAGGCTTTTCGAAAATACACTATCTAGAATTAATTCTGTAATGGTTTTGATAAATGCAAGTGAAATATGACTTAGTTTTTTCTTGCCTTTTAAAGAGTTTTGAGTAATAAAAATCTATTTGTTCCTTGATATTTTACACATTATCAGTTTCTTAGTGAATGTATGAGCACACGTTCATTCACAAACATGAGCTTACTCAAACATAGCCAGTGTATTTTAGAAACATATTTGCCTTGTAACAGTTCACACTCTTTTTTTTTTACACTCTTATATTTATATTTCATTTAAATATATGTATTTTATTTATTATTTTTGTACTCTTTTGTAAGATATATACACATATATGTCTGTATGTTCCTTCTCTCGAGAAAGAATGACAGTTATACTTAGGTGGTTTTTAACTTTACATTTTATTTATATTGTAAAGTAAACGCAGTATACTAAAGAGTTGCATGTTTTATTTTACTTGGCTTAGTCTGTGTACTAGTATTTGACAAATTTGGTCAGTCCAGTTTTTTTTTTTTCGAGACAAAGTGTGTGTTGCCCTCAGTGGAGTGCTGTGGCGTCACAACTCACAAGCAACCTCAAATTCCTGGGCTTTAAGTGATTCGCTTGCCTCAGACTCCCAAGTAGCTGGGACTACAGGAGCCTACCACAACACCTGGCTATTTTTTGGTTGAGTTGTCATTGTTGTTTGGCAGGCCCAGGCTGGATTTGAACCTACCAACTTCAGTGTATGTGGCTGGTGCCTTGGCCTCTGAGCTACAGGCACCGAGCCCGTAAGTGGAATTTTTAAATGTTTTTCTCCTGTATATGATTTTTTTTTTTTTTTTTTGAGACAGACCTTCAAGCTATCACCCTGGGCAGAGTGCCGTGGAATCACATCAACCTCCAACTCTTGGGCTTAAGAGATTCTCTTGCCTCAGCCTCCCAAGTAGCTGGGACTACAGGCGCCTGCCACAACGCCCGGCTATTTTTTGGTTGTAGTTGTCATTGTTTGGCAGGCCCAGGCTGGATTCAAACCCACTAGTATATATGATTTTCAAAGCAAAATGTATAACATTTTAAAAAAAGCTTTTAATTTTGCTCTTTAAAACATAAATTTTCATCATACAGTCTGAAACTTGTCCATTTATGGAAAATCAACTTAAATCACAGGTCTCCTGGTGGTTCCTTAGTGGGGTCATCTCAAGGCCTTATAGAAGGCTCTGAAGAGGGGTAAATACATGTTTCATTAAGTTCAAAATTGTATTTTAGCTTAACATCAGTATGGATTTTGCAATACTGTAATGATTTTCCACTCCTAGTCTTCAAGTGAATGTTATATAGATTGATAAAGTTGCATTTTGAAAAGTTAGACCATTTAAGATGTTGAAGGCTTGTGATATATCAGAATTCCCGTTAGAGCTCAGCTTGTGCTGGAGAGATGAATGAACAAATCTTTATTATGCAGCTACTGCAGTTTCAAATGTGTCATGTCCTGGAAAAATGCTGTGATAGACATAGTCACACACGGGCTCCATGGGCCTGTTGTGAGGAAAAAGAGTGCAACTCACAAAATGATGATAACTAAGAATATGTGAAAGTTACAATTAAGTCCTAAGGTTAATGAAGATAGTAGTAGAAGTTCACATAGGGGTAAAATAAAGAGTACTGGAGAATCCAAAAAAAATCTTCATGGTAGAGGAGGGAACTTTAGCTGGTTTTAAAAAGTAAGAACATTTTAGTTTATTGCAGCCCAATTCATAATTGCTAAGTTATGGAAGAAGCCCAAGTGCCCATCAACCCACGAATGGATTAATAAATTGTGGTACATGTACACCATGGAATACTGTGCAGCCTTAAAGAAAGATGGAGACTTTACCTCTTTCATGTTTACATGGATGGAGCTGGAACATATTCTTCTTAGCAAAGTATTTCAAGAATGGAAGAAAAAGTATCCAATTTAGGAAGCTAATTTACAGGTTTCATATGAAGGCTATAACCCAACTATAGCACAAGAATATGGGGAAAGGGACAAGGAAGGGGAGGGGAGGAGGGAGGTTGGGTGGAGGGAGGGTAATTGGTGGGGTCACACCCATGGTGCATCTTAGAAGGGTACAGGTGAAACTTACTAAATGCAGAATACAAATGTCTTCATATAATAACTAAGAAAATGCCCAGAAGGGTATGCTAAACAGTTTGATGAAAACATTTCAAATTGGATATGAAACCAGCACATTGTACCCCTTGATTGCACTAATGTACGCAGCTATGATTTAATAATAAAATAAATAAATAAATTAAAAAAAAAGTAAGAACATTTTAGACTTGTGAAATTATGAAGGAAGGGCATTGTTAGTGGCAAGAATGAAAAGTTACTCAAAAGTCATAGCTGTTAATTACAGGGACACTACGTGTGACGCACGCGTTGCATTTCTTTAAATGTAAAGCTGCATTAGGTTATAAATGTCTGGAAGGAAGGTAAGTGAGTGGGTGACTGGAAGTGTGGGCCGATGGAAGAGGGAAAGGAGATGTGGACAGCTCTCTGATGTTTGGCTTTGAGGTCAAGGTAGTTGGATGTAGGTGAAAGGAGGAAGAGCTGGGGGTGATGCTGGTGATGGGAGTCAGGGGAAGACATGGAGCAAAGAGCGCCTTCTAGTCTGGACACTCTCTTTAGGTTGTCCATGTGACGTTTATGTTCAGGGGCAACTGGTTCAATGATTTGGAATTTGGAGGTGAGGGCAAAAAATGAAGGAGAGGGCATAAAATTATAAGACAAAGTGTTTAGGAAGACCACTGGGGAATAATACTAATTGAGGAACAGAGGAACTCAGAAGCCAGTGTTGGGTATTGTGAAGGGATGGAGAAAGAGGGGTAAGGAGAATGAAGTGGCCGAGTTATTGGCAACTATTACTCTTGTTTATTGTTGCTCCATGCTGTTAAGGCTTTAAATTACTTTTCTATTCTATCACTTCCTATTTTTTTTTGTTCATTTATTATAGTTGGAAACCGTGAAGTTGTTGAACATAATTCCCCCAATACCACCCATAAGTCCTAGGTTTGGGGAAATTCAAAATATTTCATTACTGGTTACTCCAGCCATTGCAAATGGGGAAATTGGCTTTCTTAGCAATCTTCCGATCATTTTGCATGAACCAGAAGATTCTGCTGCTGAAGTGGTAAGTAGATTGATCAGATCTAATGAGTTTGATGTAAGGCACAGGCACTATTTTTAAAAAAAATAAGATTAGCATATAAAGTTAACAGGTCTTAAAAGGTGTCATCATTTTCATGTTTAATTTGACATAAGTAACTGAAGTAACTGATGAGTGTGTATTTTTCCCATCATCTTTTGCTATGGTGGATAGCATAGCATTAATTCTAGAATAATTAGAAATAATTGTAATAATAATTACAATAAATAATTGTATAAAAATTGAATATTTTGCTTGGCTGCCTTCAGATGGTGTGACATTTGACACTGTGATAGCCAAATGTAAACTTTTTCTTTTTTAATGGCTAAGTCATGGTTCCTCAGGTGGTCTTGGCTTGATTCATCTCAGCACTGCATGTGCTTGAATAGGACTGAAGGGGCTGCCTTATGGTTGATGATGGAGCTGGTGGTGCTAAAGTTATGGAACGTGAAATCTTAGAAATTTAAAAATTGCATATTTTTTCCAATATATGCAAAATCGCATATAAAATAATGCAAATTGCACAATTATATATGTAAAGTTTTGCATACATGCACACACATAAAAGCATGTTCATATACACAGAACCCCTATTGCTCCCCAAACACCTCCCCAGAAATACCCTGCTTAAATTTTTCCAAGCCTCTGTCTATGTAGGGATGGCCCTATCCTCCAGACTTACCATTCCCTGAGTTATAGTTTGTCCCTGAGACCCTCTCCAAGTCCTTCACGCTTAGCTTTGATTTAAATTTTTTTGGAGTTCAGATCAGGAATGAGGAAAATGGTTTTTGTTATCAAACCCTTGTGTCAAAATACAGTGACTGTAATTTCCTTTGTTTGTGTTTTAGCTTCTACAAATTGACAGAGGATCTTAATTTTTCAATATGGCTTTGATTGTTTGTATTTTCCTTAATACAGTGTTTCCTTTTAAAAACTAATAAACATTTAGCTCATTCTTAAAGAATGCATGCTTATATTTGTTTACCTTATAAAGCTATACATTTACCATTTCATATTTTTCCCTTGAGGAAAATTCTATTTTTAGGAACAGGTTTGGGTCTCTGGACCTGCATTCTTTCTTTTTTTGGGAAACAGCGAAAAAGCAGGAGTTTCCTTTTGTTCTGTTTGAGCCATGTACAGCCCAGGCAAGACCCACTCCTTCAGAGTGATTTAGGGGCCTAGCTCTCTGTTACTTTTTTTATCTTCCTTAAGAGTCTGATTTTGCTGGCTGGTCTTGGGTTCTGACCTTTGCTAGTCAAAGTAGCAACATGGTAAATAGTGAAAATACCTTTTGTTTTTTCCAAGATGTTAAAGAATTAAAAAAAAATGCTCCCTATTTTAGGAGCATAAAGGAAAAGCATAGCCTACATTCCTTTACATTCTTTGTTTGAAAAAGCTTCATCATGATCCCATTATTAGTATATTTAAAGTGTGCTGCACTCGAACAAAACTAACAAATGTTATTTTTTTCAGAATTATTATATTAATAATAGCTTCCATTTATTGAGCTTATACTATGGAGAAGCACTGTTCTAGATGCTTTACTTACATAATCTCTAATCCTGTCTACACATTTACAAAATAGAGAATCATTAGGTTTATTTCACATGAGAAAAATTGAGATCAGAGGGGTTAGGTAACTTGTCCAAGGTAATCCAGGGTCATCATATGAGTATCTGATTTTATTTCTACTGTATTTATTGTATTAGTTAGAAACATTTTTTTAAATTTTACTCCCTATCACGTAGGATGCATTTTACATAAGATTCTTTATTTTTCAATTTACATTGTGATATTAAATTAATTCCGTTTTCAGATAACTACTGCTGGAAATGTATTCTTTAGGAAGATTAGTCTACGTTTTTTGTAATTCTCTGGCTTTATTAAGACAAATCTCAGGTTAGATACATTTTTAGGTAAGAATAATTTTGTGAATTTCTTGTAATTTTATAAATTTGATTAGCAAAGACTAATCAAAAATAGTTATATCTAAAATTATTTTCATGCTTAAAGAGAATGTTGCTCAATTGTGTTTTTAATAGCAATACTTATATAATTTGTGGACATGTATTTTAGAATAAATTGATCTTTTTTTTTTTTTGTAAGGTTTACATCCCCTTACATCGTGATGGAACTGATGGCCAGGCTACTGTCTATTGGAGTTTGAAGCCCTCTGGCTTTAATTCAAAAGCAGTGACCCTGGATGATATAGGTCCCTTTAATGGCTCTGTTTTGTTTTTATCTGGGCAAAGTGACACCACAATCAACATTACTGTCAAAGCTGATGACTTACCGGAAATGAATGAAACTGTAACACTTTCTCTAGACAGGTAATAACCCAATTAGGTAATGTTTAATAATAATTATGTTCAAGTTTTCTTAAATAATTTTGATTTTTGTTTTAATTCTTTTGTCCATACAAAACAAAAATAAATCAAGTAAATAGTGTTATACAGGTCTTCAGACTTTTTTGTTGTTTGTTAATGGCTTCTGGTTAGACTGTAAATATAAAATACATCTTCAGTGAAGCTTTACTCTGCTGTTCATTGTGAAGAAGCATTTCAAAGAGAATTTATGGGAAGTATCAGATAAATCTGAAGCATTGCCCATATATTGCTATATTAAAGAGAATATAGGCAGCAACAAATCTAAAATGTTGAATTAAGAAAATAGCTCTTCTGGCTTCATTTTCTTTTTATTTATTTATTTATTTATTTATTTATTTATTTTTTTCAATTAGCATGTATTTTATTATTCTTCATTACATTATTTCCCCTCACCCCCAAGTGGTAAGACAGAATTTATTCACAGAAAAGAATACAGAAAGCACTAAGGCTCCTGGTAGAGGGAGAGAAATCTAGTGTGGAGAGAGAAGCTCTCTCCGTTTCTCTCCCAGTCTTTCCCCATCTCCTTCTTCTGGCTTCATTTTCAATGGGGCAGAGGATTAGAATTATTTTTAAGTGAGTAAAAAGAAAGCATTAATTGTTATATGATGAAATTTTCTTTTTTACATGGAATTTAATTATTAAAAGATACTTATTTTCTAGAGACTTAAAAATCACACACATTTAAGAGATAACTTTTCAGTTAATAACAATTTACTTAGCATGGATCATTTATATTAAGAAAATGTCATAATCTCTCAAAGAGTTTTTCTTTAGTAATTCAGAAATCTTTTCTAAAAATAAATTTATATTAAGAAAACATAAGTTTATGTTTATAATAAAAAAAGAATTTTCCTTCAGTAATTCAGAAATCCTTTCTAAAAATAAATTTACTATGTTTACTTGATATTAATAATTTTTTAAAATCAAATCTAACCTTATGTACTGTAGTTCTCTTTATGTGGAGATTGGTACCTATTAGAGAAGGTTACGGTGGCTTGAAGGTGTTGTACAATTCAGAAGTACTGATTTCATAGGTAAATTTAAGAGACATTTTGTGTTATATTATTCAGGACTGAATTAGTAAAAATTATTTTATATAACCCATTGAACTCTCTATATTTTATTATCCACTATCCACCCCAGGCAGGTTTTTCTTTGTAGGTGTTTGTGTAAACACATTTAAAAACTTGATATGTTGTTTTTTATTTTTCCATGAAATAAAAATATAGACTGTAGAGGACAAATCTACTAAGAGTCTATGGTTCCTTTTGTTTGCTTTCCGAGCCACATTATGTGTATTTCTTTTATTATATAGAAACAAAACAACAACCAGGATATCAAGCAAAGCAAAAACCAAATAAAACACACATATATACACACACACAGTCTAGAAGACTTAAGGTTTTAATATATATTTTAGATTTTTAGATTCAATCCTAAGGAAAGATGTTTTATATGATGAAAAAAGTCAGTACAATGCAATGAATTGTAAATTAGAAATTATTTTTTTCACTTCTGTCCTTTTTATCATTTAAATTAGGTATGAGGACCTATTAAATCAGTAGACAATCTTCAAAATAACTGAAGAAAAATGAATAGTGATTATAAATCTAACCTGCAGGAATCCATAGAAACTTTGTTATTTATGCTGAGAGTCTGCTTTCAAATAAGTCTTGAAAGAATGATTTTGATTCTATTTCTGCAAATTCATAGTAACTATGTTCCTTTAAAATAGGAATTTTTAATCTTATATATAAACATTTAAGGTTAAGTTTAATTCTTAATTATTTTGTTTTTATTTTATTTCTTTCCCATGAGTAAAAAACAGTCCATAAAAAAGTACAAAATCATAGGGTAAAAAATCTTAGAAATTATTGGTTCTTTTCAAATTCAGGAAATTAGTTCAAATGTATATTAAAATTTTTTGATTTGATTAGCGACTAGTTCATACTCGTATTATGTCAGTTGTGCACGAACAATAACGATCGAATGGTGTTTGTATGTTCAAAGATATGTTCAGTTGAGTGAACATAAAAATGAAATCTACAATTTGAAATAGTATATTTTATCAACATCTCTCTCAATTTTGAAGATTTCTGACAAAACTGAAGTGAAGGAATGAATGGTAGCGAATGTGATTGCAGTGAGTTATAACACAATAGTGTGACAAAAAGAATTAACACTTTGTTGTGACAAAGTTTATAACTTTCTTTTGATGTCAGTTCAAATTCTTTATATTTCAACTAAATACAGAGAAAAGTTGTCCTAGTACTAAACACTTTATGGTGCTTTCAAATACTGTGCTAGTTAAAAAATATTCCATTTTTAATTTTCCTCAAATCAGAAACAATGTCATCATGCCAGTTTGCTTCAGAAAAATTCCGGTATGTGTGGCGTATAACCCCTTATTTATATGTGGTGTAATTTTAACTTTAAAAATGTAGCTCAGGGATTGTATATTTCAAGACTGAAAATGAAATACTTTAGGGATTTGAAAAAGTGTTTAGGTTTTCTTATATAAAGTTATGTTTAAGTGATATTTAGCATAATTTAAAGATATAATGGTAGGGCTTTTTGGGTATATTCCTGTGCAAATGATGAAAAGTATAGATTTCTCTACTTATAGAGCTTTGTTTTTTCTTTTTCTTTTTTTTAGAGCTTTGTTTTTTCTAACTCAAAGAACAGCTGGCTTTAGATCTGAGGATGGAAGTCTTTATTTTTTTTTTAAACCTAATTAAAGCTATGAAGTAATTATAAGTAGGGCTGAATGAAATTTGCTCAGCTGCTGCAGTCTGTGGGTGTGTTCAGAGCTTGGCAGACACAGGCGCCTTGGAGCAGGCCTGGAAAGGAATGTGTTGAATGGGTCTGGACATGCTGGCTGGCCGAGGGGTCATCTTCCATAAGTGGGAACCGTGGAACCTCTTGCTAGCATTTGTTAATAGCAAAGAGCCAGGCGTGCAGAGTTCCCATAAAGTGAACGTTACTAGTTCTTGGGTGAATAAAAGACAGCCTTTCTTTAGCTTCATTTTTTTTTCCCCTGCCGTTCTAAGTTTGTAGTAGTATTAGTGAGATTTTGGCAGACAGTGCTCTGCCTCTTTTTCCCTCTCCCACACTTCTTTCTGTGTTGACAGGGTAGAAACTGAAAGGTTTGTCGTGTATTTTGGGTAAGTATACAGAATGATGCCTTGTTTTTAGTGATTCAACATTTTGCTTTGTGAGTGATTGTTTCTGGACAAGACTACCATTCTGCATGATAACGGGTCTTGAGACATTGCGCTTAGTCACCTGGCTGTGCATGCTTCGTGTGTAGTTTCATTTTCTAGCGATAAGGGAAGCTCATGTAAAGTTATTTGTTTATTTTTGGTCCCTAAGAGTTGAGTTTTAATTTATGAATGCATTTAAAACATTTGTTCAAAAGTTTGAGAATTATTATAATTATATTTTGAAGAACTTGAAATTTTTAACTTTCCTTATAGTTTACGCATAACCTAGAGAACAATTATTGTTGTTGTTATTGTATTATTGTTATTATTGTGAAATGAAATTCTTATTGTGTATGAAATTCTTACCCAGCATTTATTTATGAATCTTGCAGCTTGTTTAACAGAGGGTTATCAATCAGTAATCTTAACTCTTCTATTGGTTTTTTGCGTGCATCAAGCAATTTCCTACTTATCTCAGTGTTATATATAGAATTTTTCAGAATTTGCATTTAGATAAGGGTAGCATATTTTAAGAAAGTTTAAACATAAATTCATTTTTTTAGTGCTCAGAATAAAATTTATATTTCACATTCTAATCCAGTTTTCTTGTCTTCTAGCTTATGTGGACATAGGAAATTTTAACTAATGAAGATACTGATATATAGGTGATGGGCAAATTTGTTATGAAAATCATATGACTGTATTAAGAATATAATAAATAACTCTTCTATTATTGGGACTCTGTCTTCCATAGCCACTAGCTTGCTAGGTATTTATTGTCAGAGTTCTAAAATCTGGGGAAGGATGTTAATTTAAATTCTCTGTTACACAGGAAGTGAACTGTCTTTCCTACATATTTCTACATTTTAATAACGGTTTCATTGTGATACTGAGCTCTGACTGAGTAATTTTTGGTTTGAGAGGAAGTGACATTTGGAAAGGTTTAGAGCAGCTTGCAGGGTTGAGAGTTCTCAAGAGTCTGCTGGGTTTTAAACCCTCAGAGCCTTGCAGCCCAAGTCCCTTTGATCATTCTAATTATGTGCTGACTATTAAAACCACAAATAAAAAAATTGTTTTAGTATGTTCTTTTTTGAGATATACAGGAATTGTTGTAACATTTTATGCATCTCCGATCCTGTGTATTTCTTTTTTTCTTATATGTTCTACATTTTCTTTTATACTAAAAGAGAAAAGTTACATGAGTTAAAATTAAGGTGAATAGAAAGTACTGTAAGCCACAAAGTATCCCTGAAATCTAAACATATTCTGTTTACTTTTTAATCAAGTAGCTTGCTTAATTCCTTGTAGCTGTCCAACTTCTGATACTTCATAAGTTGGTATCATCTTATGTAATAAGTTTTCTTAAAGGACATTCAAATGTATATGTATTAAATGAATTTTTACATATTATTTTAAGATATTTCCTAACTACATGTTACAAGTTAACTTTTTCTAACATTGGAATCAAATCTGTACATTTTGATAATTTACATAAATAAAATGTGTTTATAGCCATTGGTTACTAATTCTTGGTGTATACAGTTTTTGGTTTTAGTCAAATAAAAAGATATAATAAATTTATAAATAGCAGTTTTCCATAGCTGTTTTGAGTGAAACTGTTTTTACCTTACATTATTTGAATATATCAAAATTCATATTAAGGCTTAACTCCTAATAACTTTCCTTTTCATTATGTGGAAGAGTTGTAAATCTTGCCTTAGATGCCTGCAAAATTCTAAAGTAAGACTACAGGTAATGGGTGCCTTTTCCCCTCTGACTTCTCCAGGGTTAATGTGGAAAATCAAGTGCTGAAATCTGGATATACTAGCCGTGACCTAATCATTTTGGAAAATGATGACCCTGGGGGAGTGTTTGAATTTTCTCCTGCTTCCAGAGGACCCTACGTTATAAACGTGAGTTTGAAGGAAGTTCAGTTCATTCTGTGCTCAGCTTCAGAAGAATGATCTCGAAGGATTTGAACTTCTGGGATTTTTTTTTTTCCTAAAGGAAGGAGAATCTGTAGAGCTCCACATCACTCGATCCAGGGGGGCTCTTGTGAAGCAGTTCCTACACTACCGAGTGGAGCCCAGAGATAGCAATGAATTCTATGGAAACACAGGGGTGCTTGAATTTAAACCTGGAGAAAGGGAGATAGTGATCACCCTGCTGGCAAGACTGGATGGGATACCAGAGGTACGGGATTTTTCCCCCTGTATGTGTGCACGCGTGTGTGTTAGGAGGTTGATAATATCTGATATAATGGATATAAATATTTTGAACATTGGTATGGAGACAGAAAAGAAGTGGGCAAGAAAGAATTGATAAGTACTTAGGTTTGGAAAATTAGGAAGAAACAAGCTTAAAAAATAAAGTAAGACTCATGTAAATTAGAATGGTTTATTTTTGTCCTACATAAGGCAATACTAAACAATCTGAAATTTCATGGCTCGGCGCCTGTAGCTCAGTGGATAGGGCGCCAGCCACATACAGAGGAGCTGGTAGGTTTGAACCCA